>MVJL01001866.1:0-22377 GCA_002156465.1 Macrocentrus cingulum | reverse complement strand
GAGATCACCGCGTTCACCGTACAACTTGAAAACTACCGGTATCTTATTCCAAACAAAGATTTCATTCACAGCCATTTCGTCAAATGGGATCATCGGAAATCGTCAATAAAAAAACTATTCCCCCATTTACGGAAGGGGTATACTAACTAACTGTTCCATTCAATGAACGATACACGACCGTGTTACTCGCTGACGCTTCATGCAGCAGCGTACTGCTATTTTTAACCAAAGACGAGCAAACACAGCGAACAGAGCAACGAAATAATAACGATACACGACCGTGTTACTCGCTGACGCTTCATGCAGCAGCGTACTGCTATTTTTAACCAAAGACGAGCAAACACAGCGAACAGAGCAACGAAATAAATAGCAGCATCGAACTAGCTCGGTTTGCTTATTCATTTATCATGCGTATACAGTATACATAGTGCTCTTTGTATTCATCAAGCAGTCAGCGCGTGAGCATCACGTTGTCATCAGTCTAGCTCGGTTTGCTTATTCATTTATCATGCGTATACAGTATACATAGTGCTCTTTGTATTCATCAAGCAGTCAGCGCGTGAGCATCACGTTGTCATCAGTCTCAGTTTAAGCAAAAAGGTAATTGGACGTTTTCTAAATTATTTAAATTGTTTTAAATTATATTAAGTATAACATCGTATAATTATCACGTTGTCATCAGTCTCAGTTTAAGCAAAAAGGTAATTGGACGTTTTCTAAATTATTTAAATTGTTTTAAATTATATTAAGTATAACATCGTATAATCCACCTAGCAGCAACATGGATCTCAGCAGCCAGACTACCCCACCTTCGTCGCAAATTTGTGAAAATGAGGATGAGATAATGATGACAGAAGTTGTTAAAGATCACCTAGCAGCAACATGGATCTCAGCAGCCAGACTACCCCACCTTCGTCGCAAATTTGTGAAAATGAGGATGAGATAATGATGACAGAAGTTGTTAAAGAAGATCTTTTCAGCGACGACGAAATCAGGTGAGTTTCAATCAATCACAATTTATTGACCGTAAAATATGTATATTTTTTCAAATAGTAAATCTAAATTAATTGTTTCAGCACGACGGATGATGAAGACACAGAAGAAAAAAGTAAAGAAGAGGTCATGTCACAAAAATCATCTCCAAGGAATGAAATTCAAACTGGGCCAAAATGTAGCAACAATCAACAAAAGACCGGCCAAATGGACAAAAATCCTTCAATGTCATGTCACAAAAATCATCTCCAAGGAATGAAATTCAAACTGGGCCAAAATGTAGCAACAATCAACAAAAGACCGGCCAAATGGACAAAAATCCTTCAATTGACCCTGCCAAAAGTGCTCTCCAAGGAATGAAATTCAAACTGGGCCAAAATGTAGCAACAATCAACAAAAGACCGGCCAAATGGACAAAAATCCTTCAATTGACCCTGCCAAAAGTGCCGATAAAGATTAGCTTTATTTTCTACACTACCTTTAAAAATGTTATTTCCTTCATTGCTTGTTTTGATTAAAATTATTCGCTTCATTGACTGCATAGCAGCATTAGCAATTCAAACTGATTTGCTTGATTACTACTACTACTACTACTACTATCCATTGCTTGTTTTGATTAAAATTATTCGCTTCATTGACTGCATAGCAGCATTAGCAATTCAAACTGATTTGCTTGATTACTACTACTACTACTACTACTAGTACTACTACACTGCTATTACTTGTCTTGATTTATGTACGTCTTTTTTGTATAACGCTCAAATGTTATAATAATAATTACAATAATAATGATAATAATAATTGTCATAATATATTACAACTGCTTTAAGTTTGCCTAATTTCAACTGATCATCACTCGATTGACGACTGACTTCGTTAAGTTCCTTTTCTATAGGAGGCAATTGTCATGGAAGAAATACTTACTATTATGTAACCGCCGATCTCTCAGCCATTTCTCGATTGATATCGGGAATTTCCGAAAATTATCCAATACATATGCAGTGATATATATTTCAATGCCTTGTTTAGTCAGTTTACTTTATTTACTCGGTTTACCTATTATCATATCAAAGTTAATATTGATCAATTATTGATAATAGAGCTAACATATTCAGCAAATGCAACCCAGCTGTGTGATTCAAATTCAATACAATCAATTAATAAAATCAAATCTGCTGAGCTGGGCTATTGCACATTTTTCCAGCTCAATTAAATAGATAATCAATAAAGCTAACATATTTAGCAAATCAATTGTTATAAAGCTGATATATCTATGGGGCAAATGCAGTAAAGGTAGTATTTATCGTAGAATGAATAATAAAACAGTTGACCATCACTAGCAAATATAGAATATATTTGATTATTATTTATGAATTTATTTCAAAATTAAAATTATAAACTATTAATGTGGTGAGTAATAGTAGTAGTAGTATTTACGACATTGGGTTAAAAAATACTTCCAAGTCATCGCTGATTGGAACTCGGTTTGCTCTGTTTCATCATTTATGTATGGCTCTGTTTGCTCAGTTTACGCGCCGGGTAATCCTATAACTGTCCCTTCTCTCGGGGATACTACTTTGACCGGCTTTTCTCTTTTCATCATTTATGTATGGCTCTGTTTGCTCAGTTTACGCGCCGGGTAATCCTATAACTGTCCCTTCTCTCGGGGATACTACTTTGACCGGCTTTTCTCTTTGTTCACTCTCATTCATTATCTAAAAGTGAACCCTACAGACCGCATTTAGAATCAGTGAAAGATTATTAAGTTAATTATTATTATCATGCTTTTCTCTTTGTTCACTCTCATTCATTATCTAAAAGTGAACCCTACAGACCGCATTTAGAATCAGTGAAAGATTATTAAGTTAATTATTATTATCATTACTACGGTAATTCCAAGTCTGATAAAGAAAAGTTTCCGTTGATTATTCAATCATTTAATCATTCAAAATTTTCAAATAGAGATGGATATCGGGGTTACAGATCAAGAAAACACGGCCACAGAAATGACGCCCTCCTCAGAGCTTTATTCAATCATTTAATCATTCAAAATTTTCAAATAGAGATGGATATCGGGGTTACAGATCAAGAAAACACGGCCACAGAAATGACGCCCTCCTCAGAGCTCGAAACAAAAGAAGCTGCTGCTGCTGCTGTAGATGGATATCGGGGTTACAGATCAAGAAAACACGGCCACAGAAATGACGCCCTCCTCAGAGCTCGAAACAAAAGAAGCTGCTGCTGCTGCTGCTGCTGACGAGCTTCTAAAATCATCTGACATTGATGATCAGATCAATTCAGATCAATCCACTGGAGAAGATAATGATGGTCTCATCATTATTGACGACAGCGAGTGAGTTCCGATAATTTCTAAAATCAATCATTTTTATACCTAGTATAAAATGTGCAGAAATAATAAATTGTTAGATATTATCATCATCATCAGGTAGAAAGAGTAGAATGATTCGTTAAATTTTGTTCCAGTAACGACACGCATGAGACTGATGCTGGTGATGCTTGCCACTTTGACAAAATGTCATCACAAAAGAGCTACGGCGAGTCAATGGCGTATCCAGGATATGAAATCAAAGATGAACCGATAAGCAGTGGATCGGAGACCGATGAAGACAACATTTTCATGCACAGCAAGAAAAAGTAAGTTCAGATCATTGCTAAATCAGTTATTTGGGCTCTATTAGCTGAATTAATTATCTCAAAGACTTTTGCTATATTGACATTAAAACTTCTCTACCTCAACTTCCTTAGTTGTCTCAAATTCCCTTCTTTCCGATAAATTTATTCTTCGTCGCACGACAACAATAAATTTAAATTATATATGTGCATACATGGATTTCATAATAATAATAATAATAATAATAATAATAATAATAATAATAATAATAATAATAATAATAATAATAATAATAATAATAATAATAATAATAATAATAATAATAATAATAATAATAATAATAATAATAATAATAATAATAATAATAATAATAATAATAATAATAATAATAATAATAATAATAATAATAATAATAATAATAATAATAATAATAATAATAATAATAATAATAATAATAATAATAATAATAATAATAATAATAATAATAATAATAATAATAATAATAATAATAATAATAATAATAATAATAATAATAATAATAATAATAATAATAATAATAATAATAATAATAATAATAATAATAATAATAATAATAATAATAATAATAATAATAATAATAATAATAATAATAATAATAATAATAATAATCAACATCAGCGAGAAGATAGGTCGAGAAATCGTACCTGCAGAATCAACAACAACATCAAAAACAACAACCACGGATAATAATCAAACAGATAAAAATACAAAATCTAGCAGCAGCGGCAGCCAACCCATATTTGATAATGCACTGGATGATCAACAATCTGACCGGAAAAAAAACATTCAAAAGTGAGTCAATTTGCTTTATTAGCCATGTTATCTCCATTGACTCTACAATATTACTAATATGTATAATGATCAAAAAATTTTTCAGGCTAGTTGATGCCATTGTCGAGTTGGTTGAAATTGGCGTGGCTGGTATCACCAAGCTCGATGACAGTTCACTTGGATTGAAACTTGATAACATGGTGATTCGCATGCCTTACGATCAAGACCATATCGACGATGAGTTTAATCGACCCGATAGCAATGAAGAAAATAATGATGATGCAGTGAGTAATGATTCGTTCGAGAGTGCCGGTGATGATATGGAAAACAACAGATCACCCGAGAGGACAATCGATTCGGATTATAGTGTGTTATCGATAGGTTCACCACCAATGATAAAAATGAGCAATCAACAAAAAACGGTGAGCTCAAACTATGCAACGGTGTCGGACAGTAGTGAGTCGTCAATAAGTTCACCACCACCAATGAAGAAATTATGCAATCAACAACAAATTCCGAGCTCAAACTATTCTTTGGAGTCATCGGGCAGTGTAAAAACTTTTAAGGAACAACCAGGGCCTCGCCGAAGTCTTGACTGTGATATCGATTTCGATAGAGCAATGGAAAGTGCTACACTTGAAAAAAAAGCTACAGGAAGTACATTGGGGAAAGAAGTGATAGCTCGTGGCTGATTCCAAGAAGTACTGATTGGCAAAAAGATAAAAAAAAGTTAATGGCATCTGGAAAAGTTCAATTACCATTGGAAAAACCGTAAGATAATGAATGAACATAATAATAGTTGATTTATAAATAACTTTTCTACATAATTATTTACAGAGGGCAAAAATACACTGACAAAGAGAAGTGGATCATGACTGTCTGGGTCTTGACTTCAAAATATTACAAATATAATAAGGCACCAAGTACTTGGAAAAAAATGAGAGCACAAGGGGTGAGTGGATGTTAGCAGTATTTGCTTTATTGACTGCTCGATTTGAATTAATCATCTTTGAATTAATATATAAATAACGGACATTTTTTTAATTATATTTTTTCCCCTAGTTTTTACGACACAGATCAGAAAAATCCTTAATGAATCATTGGATCAGATATATACGGCCATCTCTCATTCAAAAGTTTCCTCAAATGCCGGATAGCGTGAAAAAATACTTCAACTGCCATAAATAATACTGTACACGGTCATTTGTTACCACAATATTTTTTCTTAATTATGCTGTTTTGGCATACTTTGACATAATGTTATTTTACGCAACACTACCGTAGTAAAATATACCTACGGGGAAAATGTTTTTCAACTTAAAAATGATTGTGAGCTTTAATTTCTTTATTAATTCATTGGATGTTCCGAATTATTTCTATTAAGCGTATACAATAGAGTTATAGAATATTTCGCTGTTTTTTTCACAATCAATAAAATGAATTGATTAGATTGATTTTTTTTTCATTCATCCTGCCCTCAAAAGTAGCGCGAAATGATTATATTATTAAATGTCTGAGCTGCATTTACGCAATATGTGAGCGCTTTGAAAATAAATCAACATAGAGTTAATTCTCATATATAGCAAATAATTGACAACAAATCTATTTACATCTGCTGTTTGTTTATTCATCACATTCAAGCTCATTTATAAATTTTTACAACTTACATTTTTGCTTGTTTATCTGTGATGATGGGCAGCAATTTTCACATCAATGTCTCCGATCGATCCCATGCTTGTTCGTCTGGGCTGGAATTATCAAGAGCTGTCACTCCATGTTTTTTCTGCAAAATATATATATACGATGATATTATAATTGAATATGTATTTATTAAATTTATTTATTTGCTAAAATAGAAGAAAACCATATTATACCGAGTGCATACCGAATACAAGATATACAGCGCGGACACAGCAGCAGCAAAAATTATTAACAAATTAATTTGCTTAATAATTTAATTTGCTTTAATTAATCAATTAACTCGAAATATCTAGTTACGTTGTAAAGCAACAGCGGATGCAGCGCAGAAAAATAAAATACGAGCAAACTCAATACATACAACGAATACAACGCGAACGGATACAACGCAACCGAATACAACGAATGCAACAAATACAACGCAGCCGTTTACTGTATGACTACCACGGCCACCACCACCACCACCGCTGTCTACAAAGAAATATCCAGTTATCTAACTCATTCTATTAATAACTCATTTTATTCACTTCTCAATTTACAACGTTCTTAATTCTGAATTTTCAATAGTATACGACAAGCAAAAGGATGCCAATACAGCGCAACCGGATACAACGATTACAATACAAGCATATATAGCGGACAAAGCCAAATAATTTTATTATTTAATAAAAGGATGCCAATACAGCGCAACCGGATACAACGATTACAATACAAGCATATATAGCGGACAAAGCCAAATAATTTTATTATTTAACAACCATAACTCCTGCATTTTTTACTCCCATCAATCACTTCATTGAGCCCGGTTTGCTCTATTTCCCCAATTGACTAAATAATTTTATTATTTAACAACCATAACTCCTGCATTTTTTACTCCCATCAATCACTTCATTGAGCCCGGTTTGCTCTATTTCCCCAATTGACCACTCATTGGATCTCGGATTGCTCTGTTTCCTCAATGAACTACTCATTGGCACGAATACAACGCATGCAAAGTGGAGAATTCACGCTAATACAACACACTCAACGCGGACAACATAAGCGAACACAACAAAGCCAACGTCGACAACAAAAGCAAATACAACAAAGTCGACAACATAAGCGAATTCAACAAATACAACGCATCAACGCGGACAACATAAGCGAACACAACAAAGCCAACGTCGACAACAAAAGCAAATACAACAAAGTCGACAACATAAGCGAATTCAACAAATACAACGCAAATCTCTGATAAATTTCATTTATTCTCCTAGATACACTACTTTGTTTGCTATGTTCAACCGCCTGACCGAGCTCAGTTTGCTCTGTTGCTTTGGTCAATCATTTATTTAAGCGTCGATTGCTCGGTTAATTGATTGAATACTTGTCAGATATTTGTTAGATATCTCTGGCTGTATAGTTTGCTCTGTTGCTTTGGTCAATCATTTATTTAAGCGTCGATTGCTCGGTTAATTGATTGAATACTTGTCAGATATTTGTTAGATATCTCTGGCTGTACGATGAATGAAAAACAGTGATGAGCCATATTGGTAGCAACTCTGATTGCTACATTAGCTACTACACGCTGCAATGTAATTCCATGCTTCAAATATTAACTTAAATTATAACAAAAACGTTTAAAAACTGTTGGTAGCAACTCTGATTGCTACATTAGCTACTACACGCTGCAATGTAATTCCATGCTTCAAATATTAACTTAAATTATAACAAAAACGTTTAAAAACTGCAATAATTACGTCTTGACGCCAATTCAATTCTATAAACACTATCAACGTTGCCAATATTTCAAATATTAACTTAAATTATAACAAAAACGTTTAAAAACTGCAATAATTACGTCTTGACGCCAATTCAATTCTATAAACACTATCAACGTTGCCAATAACACTTAAAACATTAGTCTCTATGTTTTCTGTCGCCAAAATAGCCGAAAAACAATTTATTTCAAATATTAACTTAAATTATAACAAAAACGTTTAAAAACTGCAATAATTACGTCTTGACGCCAATTCAATTCTATAAACACTATCAACGTTGCCAATACACTTAAAACATTAGTCTCTATGTTTTCTGTCGCCAAAATAGCCGAAAAACAATTTATCGACTTATTTTTCTACTCAAACACTACTCTAGCCTCAATTATACACTTAAAACATTAGTCTCTATGTTTTCTGTCGCCAAAATAGCCGAAAAACAATTTATCGACTTATTTTTCTACTCAAACACTACTCTAGCCTCAATTAAATCGTCATAACGAAAACAAATCGTTTAAATTACACAAACTATATATAGTGAAACTAGACTAAGATATTAAATTACTCAAACACTACTCTAGCCTCAATTAAATCGTCATAACGAAAACAAATCGTTTAAATTACACAAACTATATATAGTGAAACTAGACTAAGATATTAAAATATACCTACAACATTCTAGCCTCAATTAAATCGTCATAACGAAAACAAATCGTTTAAATTACACAAACTATATATAGTGAAACTAGACTAAGATATTAAAATATACCTACAACATAAACTCACAGATCGATCAATTTCAACGGAATATTTTAAGTTTACACAAATAATATAAAATAAATAAATACTACGTCAAGTATTAAAAATAGATACGAAAAAAAATTTTTGGAACGAAGTTCCTTTTCGCACGGTGGGGGTTTACGGATGGGGGCTAGGAAAAAAAAAGTCTATATATAGTGAAACTAGACTAAGATATTAAAATATACCTACAACATAAACTCACAGATCGATCAATTTCAACGGAATATTTTAAGTTTACACAAATAACATAAAATAAATAAATACTACGTCAAGTATTAAAAATAGATACGAAAAAAATTTTTTTTTTCAACAAACTGTTGGAAATTCTCACAGATCGATCAATTTCAACGGAATATTTTAAGTTTACACAAATAACATAAAATAAATAAATACTACGTCAAGTATTAAAAATAGATACGAAAAAATTTTTTTTTTCAACAAACTGTTGGAAATTCGAATATAAAGGATGCTTCACGGCCACCAATACTGAACTGTCCGCCAGTTCGCTCCCCCCATAAAAAATTTTTTTTTTCAACAAACTGTTGGAAATTCGAATATAAAGGATGCTTCACGGCCACCAATACTGAACTGTCCGCCAGTTCGCTCCCCCCATACTCAGAGAAGGGGAAAGTATATAGGCGCAACTATATATAGGGATATCGGGCTCAGCTTTAATCAGCTCCCCGTTTGCTCCTCCAGTGCCCGGTTAGATCCCCGTTTGCTCATCCAAGTACTCGTTAGGTCATGAGTTTCGTGGAATTTTCCACAGGGCGGGGCATATGTATAGCGCTGCGCAAACGCCACGAAGCAGCTGCACCTACAGTCTGCGAATACACATACACTTTTATATTTCTTCCTCGTTATAACGTACAGTTGCCTGTCTGGCATTGATCGCGCGGTGATCATCGCTGCTCCTTTGAATTATCAAAGTATTTTGTCGCAAATCGTGTACTCGATTGTTTTATTTGTTTGTAATTGCTTAACATTTATTTTGCATACTTCTTGCGGATCTGAAGGTGTTTTATTTTAATACTACTGTGCAGATATACAGTGCGAACTCTGAAAAGCGACGCGTCGATCAAAATGTCGCTGAATGTACGCCTGTGACTTACCGTTCTAAGGCGGAGTGTCGATTTGTGCTATACGCAATATAAATAACTCACATATAAATTTACATTTGTGCTTGATAATATGAAAATGATATTAAAAAAATTTGTGATGATAATGTTTAATAATTAATTAATTTCTTCAAACGTCGAGGTTACTTGTGCTATTGTGCGTTGTGATACAGCTGTTGCTACCTGGACACCATGTCTGAGATTAACCACAAGGGGTGAAAAGTAGAGCGTATCCGAACAAAAATATGATCTGTTGTTAATAATACTGATTCTTCTGATATATTGCAGTGAAAGAAAAAATTTTTATTAAAAATTCAGGAACAGTACTAATAGTAGTATCGTTATGTCACGGCAAAATACGAAGCAGCTGCACCTACAGTCTGCGAATACACATACACTTTTATATTTCTTCCTCGTTATAACGTACAGTTGCCTGTCTGGCATTGATCGCGCGGTGTTCATCGCTACTCCTTTGAATTATCAAAGTATTTTCTCGCAAATCGGGTACTCGATTGTTTTATTTGTTGGTAATTGCTTAACATTTATTTTGCATACTTGTTCATCGCTACTCCTTTGAATTATCAAAGTATTTTCTCGCAAATCGGGTACTCGATTGTTTTATTTGTTGGTAATTGCTTAACATTTATTTTGCATACTTCTTGCGGATCTTAAGGTGTTTTATTTTAATACTACTGTGCAGATATACAGTGCGAATTCTGAGAAGCGACGCGTCGATCAAAATGTCGCTAAATGTACGCCTGTGACTTACCTAATACTACTGTGCAGATATACAGTGCGAATTCTGAGAAGCGACGCGTCGATCAAAATGTCGCTAAATGTACGCCTGTGACTTACCGTTCTAAGGCGGAGTGTCGATTTGTGCTATACGCAATATAAATAACTCACATATAAATTTACATTTATGCTTGATAATATGAAAATAATATTAAAAAAATTCGTGATGATAATGTTTAATAATTAATTAATTTCTTCAAACGTCGAGGTTACTTGTGCTATTGTGCTTTGTGATACAGCTGTTGCTACCTGGACACCATGTCTTTGATGATAATGTTTAATAATTAATTAATTTCTTCAAACGTCGAGGTTACTTGTGCTATTGTGCTTTGTGATACAGCTGTTGCTACCTGGACACCATGTCTGAGATTCACCACAAGGGGTGAAAAGTAGAGCGTATCCGAACGAAAATATGATCTGTTGTTAATAATACTGATTCTTCTGATATATCGCAGTGGAAGAAAAAATATTCACCACAAGGGGTGAAAAGTAGAGCGTATCCGAACGAAAATATGATCTGTTGTTAATAATACTGATTCTTCTGATATATCGCAGTGGAAGAAAAAAGTTTTATTAAAAATTCAGGAACAGTACTAATAGTAGTTCGTTGTCACGGCAAAAATGATGATTTATTATCCATGTAACTATATGGCCGAATAATATCATTTTCATGCTCACATACGACTACTATTGCTATTCGTCGGGTTTCCACCTAGAAAATTATATTTTTTTCATCATGATATATTGATAAAAAATAATATCATTTTCATGCTCACATACGACTACTATTGCTATTCGTCGGGTTTCCACCTAGAAAATTATATTTTTTTCATCATGATATATTGATAAAAAATCCATTGATAAAAAAATCCGGTCCTAACACAAAATCCGTTTTACCGCGGCGAGTGTACTTTTCCACCAATCCTCGGTATATTTTTAATGATAACTGACCGTCGGTAAACAAGAACTGCATACAATTAACACAAAATCCGTTTTACCGCGGCGAGTGTACTTTTCCACCAATCCTCGGTATATTTTTAATGATAACTGACCGTCGGTAAACAAGAACTGCATACAAGTTGGCTCAACAGGTATGGAGGTTGCCTCACAAACTTTCCACCAATCCTCGGTATATTTTTAATGATAACTGACCGTCGGTAAACAAGAACTGCATACAAGTTGGCTCAACAGGTATGGAGGTTGCCTCACAAACTCCTGTCACCGCGCTGTGTTGTGTGTTGGTCTTTGGGTACGTAAATTTGCACAATTTATACTAATATAAAAACAACTAGATGTTCACAGACAGATTCTAGTGAAATGTTTTATTATTACTCGTTGCGTATTTCAATGACTTATACTAGCAGCAATAATTAAAAGGAAGTTTGTATGTGCTGTTTCCAATTTGCTAGCTCTTTTGGCTGTGCTGGTTCTCTTGATTTTGCGTATTTCAATGACTTATACTAGCAGCAATAATTAAAAGGAAGTTTGTATGTGCTGTTTCCAATTTGCTAGCTCTTTTGGCTGTGCTGGTTCTCTTGATGACACGACGTGGCTATGCTTGCTCCTGTAGATTTTCTAGCTCTCTTGGTGACATGATCCAATCCTCGGTATATTTTTAATGATAACTGACCGTCGGTAAACAAGAACTGCATACAAGTTGGCTCAACAGGTATGGAGGTTGCCTCACAAACTACTGTCACCGCGCTGTGTTGTGTGTTGGTCTTTGGGTACGTAAATTTGCACAATTTATACGAATATAAAAACAACTAGATGATCACAGACAGATTGCGTATTTCAATGACTTATACTAGCAGCAATAATTAAAATGGTACGTAAATTTGCACAATTTATACGAATATAAAAACAACTAGATGATCACAGACAGATTGCGTATTTCAATGACTTATACTAGCAGCAATAATTAAAAGGAAGTTTGTATGTGCTGTTTCTATACGAATATAAAAACAACTAGATGATCACAGACAGATTGCGTATTTCAATGACTTATACTAGCAGCAATAATTAAAAGGAAGTTTGTATGTGCTGTTTCCAATTTGCAAGCTCTTTTGGCTGTGCTGGTTCTCTTGATTACACGACGTGGCTATGCTTGCTCCTGTAGATTTTCTAGCTCTCTTGGTGACATGACGTGGCTATTATGGCTATACGAGGCAAAAGATATACATTTTCGACTACACGACGTGGCTATGCTTGCTCCTGTAGATTTTCTAGCTCTCTTGGTGACATGACGTGGCTATTATGGCTATACGAGGCAAAAGATATACATTTTCGACTTATTTTTCAGCAAAAAATTGCTCCTGTAGATTTTCTAGCTCTCTTGGTGACATGACGTGGCTATTATGGCTATACGAGGCAAAAGATATACATTTTCGACTTATTTTTCAGCAAAAAATGTTACCAACAATAAAATGTAGGTGCTAATCAGTTAAAGTATTAAATACAGTTATTATAGTAAATGCAGCAAATATAGCAAATGCAGCTAGTATATTAAATAGAGCCGGCTAGCCTACATTCTGAATATAATTTTGTGGCTATTATGGCTATACGAGGCAAAAGATATACATTTTCGACTTATTTTTCAGCAAAAAATGTTACCAACAATAAAATGTAGGTGCTAATCAGTTAATGTATTAAATACAGTTATTATAGTAAATGCAGCAAATATAGCAAATGCAGCTAGTATTAAAAAATGTTACCAACAATAAAATGTAGGTGCTAATCAGTTAATGTATTAAATACAGTTATTATAGTAAATGCAGCAAATATAGCAAATGCAGCTAGTATATTAAATAGAGCCGGCTAGCCTACATTCTGAATATAATTTTTTAAGAATACACTAATCAGAGGGAAACTGTTTTATAATCAACACTCTTTTCTCTTAGTATATTAAATAGAGCCGGCTAGCCTACATTCTGAATATAATTTTTTAAGAATACACTAATCAGAGGGAAACTGTTTTATAATCAACACTCTTTTCTCAAGTAATTACCTTAAATACATCAATTGACGTTATTAGCTATATTATTCACTAAAAAATAATACAGTGCAAACAAGAACTTTAATTACGAAAACAAATAAAAAAAATAAAAAAAAAACGAGGATACAAATTTTCTTGTAAGTTTGTACCGTCTATTCGGCGGTTACACTATAGTAGTAACTTGGCACGATTATTGTTATTGGATAGTAATTACCTTAAATACATCAATTGACGTTATTAGCTATATTATTCACTAAAAAATAATACAGTGCAAACAAGAACTTTAATAACGAAAACAAATAAAAAAAAATTTAAAAAATAAAAACGAGGATACAAATTTTCTTGTAAGTTTGTACCGTCTATTCGGCGGTTACACTATAGTAGTAACTTGGCACGATTATTGTTATTGGAATTCAAATGGTAAAAACGAGGATACAAATTTTCTTGTAAGTTTGTACCGTCTATTCGGCGGTTACACTATAGTAGTAACTTGGCACGATTATTGTTATTGGAATTCAAATGGAATAAATATTATTAAATATTCTTGTAAGTTTGTACCGTCTATTCGGCGGTTACACTATAGTAGTAACTTGGCACGATTATTGTTATTGGAATTCAAATGGAATAAATATTATTAAATACCAATATATGCACATATATATATTATTAAATATTATGTAGACAATAAAAGTAGCTAATTGAGCTCAACATCTACACATCTTGGTTACCATAACTAGCTGAAGAAAAACACACTTTTCAAAAAAAAATATATATATTATTAAATATTATGTAGACAATAAAAGTAGCTAATTGAGCTCAACATCTACACATCTTGGTTACCATAACTAGCTGAAGAAAAACACACTTTTCAAAAAATTAGAGAGTGTCACCGAACACTCGGTAGGAACGAAGTTCCTTTCGCAGTATTTATTTTGTTTATAAATAATTATATCAGTGCACTGCTGTACGACTTTAGAGAGTGTCACCGAACACTCGGTAGGAACGAAGTTCCTTTCGCAGTATTTATTTTGTTTATAAATAATTATATCAGTGCACTGCTGTACGACGGAACAGCTGACGCAGATGCAATATATATATGTATATATAATGCTGTGTGTAGTGTGTACGCACTAAAAGCTACGTTCACGGAGAGTCGACGGCGCGCCGTGAACGTAGACGGCGCGAGCTTATTGGCTGCCGTGAGCCAATAAGCGTGCGCCTATGTTTGGGAATTGACCAATCACATACGCGCTATAGCAACCTCGATTATGAGGTGACGGAAATATCTTTTACACTTTTTTTCTCCTAGCCCCCATCCGCAAACCCAACCGTGCGATAAGGAACTTCGTTCCAAAAAAATTTTCAGGCAAAGACAATGAAATAGTATGTACTTATATTAATAATTCCAATTTCCGGGCTGTATTCACTAGTGACGACGTTATCGTTATTTCAATATATGCACATATATATATTATTAAATATTATGTAGACAATAAAAGTAGCTAATTGAGCTCAACATCTACACATCTTGGTTACCATAACTAGCTGATGAAAAACACACTTTTAAAAAAAAATTTTCAGGCAAAGACAATGAAATAGTATGTACTTATATTAATAATTCCAATTTCCGGGCTGTATTCACTAGTGACGACGTTATCGTTATTAGAATGTATTCAGTACTAATCAACTATATAATCCAAGATGTACTTATATTAATAATTCCAATTTCCGGGCTGTATTCACTAGTGACGACGTTATCGTTATTAGAATGTATTCAGTACTAATCAACTATATAATCCAAGACAGATTGACGATTACATTCTCAATTTCCGGGCTGTATTCACTAGTGACGACGTTATCGTTATTAGAATGTATTCAGTACTAATCAACTATATAATCCAAGACAGATTGACGATTACATTCAATTTAGCCCAAGTGGCTAGCAAATCAAGAATATCCAGTTAACACAGATTATTACTACTCATTACATTCAATTTATCCAAGACAGATTGACGATTACATTCAATTTAGCCCAAGTGGCTAGCAAATCAAGAATATCCAGTTAACACAGATTATTACTACTCATTACATTCAATTCAGCTTTAGTGGCCAGCAAATCGAGCGTATCTAATCAAGATAGATTACTCATTACATTAGTTCAGCGTCAGCAGCCAGCAAATCGAGAATGTCTAGCCCACATAGATTGCTAGTGTATTCAGTACTAATCAACTATATAATCCAAGACAGATTGACGATTACATTCAATTTAGCCCAAGTGGCTAGCAAATCAAGAATATCCAGTTAACTCAGATTATTACTACTCATTACATTCAATTCAGCTTTAGTGGCCAGCAAATCGAGCGTATCTAATCAAGATAGATTGCTCATTACATTAATTCAGTGCAAATCAAGAATATCCAGTTAACACAGATTATTACTACTCATTACATTCAATTCAGCTTTAGTGGCCAGCAAATCGAGCGTATCTAATCAAGATAGATTGCTCATTACATTAATTCAGCGTCAGCAGCCAGCAAATCGAGAATGTCTAGCCCACATAGATTGCTATCCAGCAAATCGAGCGTATCTAATCAAGATAGATTGCTCATTACATTAATTCAGCGTCAGCAGCCAGCAAATCGAGAATGTCTAGCCCACATAGATTGCTAGTTACATTCGATTCAGCATTAGCCGCCAGAAAATCAAGAGTATCTAGTCCATATAGATTGCTAGTTACATTTAATTCAGCATTAGCCGCCAGCAAATCAAGAGCATCCCGTCCACATCGATCATGAATTACAGTCAATTCAGCGTCAGCAGCCAGCATATCAAGAGTATCTAGTCCACATAGTGATTTGCTAGTTACATCCAATTCAGCATCAGCGGCCGGCAAATCAAGATATTTAACTGATCCAGTTAACTCATGAAGATCATAATTGATTGAAGACGACGACGGCTTTGTCATCTTTGACATGCTTTCAAGATATTTAACTGATCCAGTTAACTCATGAAGATCATAATTGATTGAAGACGACGACGGCTTTGTCATCTTTGACATGCTTGCGTCATAAATTTGCTGAACATGATGTTGTTCTTGTTGTTCTTGTGACGATTCTCGCTGTATTAGTGCGGAATATCGAATATCTTGACAAAATTTATGTAAACTTTCAATCAAATTAAATGATGTCATTATCATTAGGCCCTCCCGCCAACGATCTTTCGATCACGAATTACAGTCAATTCAGCGTCAGCAGCCAGCATATCAAGAGTATCTAGTCCACATAGTGGATTGCTAGTTACATCCAATTCAGCATCAGCGGCCGGCAAATCAAGATATTTAACTGATCCAGTTTACTCATGAAGATCATAATTGATTGAAGACGACGACGGCTTTGTCATCTTTGACATGCTTGCGTCATAAATTTGCTGAACATGATGTTGTAGGGCACCACGATGACTTTGAATATCATCAATGTTTCGCTGCAATTGTTCTTGTGACGATTCTCGCCGTATTAGTGCGGAATATCGAATATCTTGACAAAATTTATGTAAACTTTCAATCAAATTAAATGATGTCATTATCATTTTTGTTCTTGTGACGATTCTCGCCGTATTAGTGCGGAATATCGAATATCTTGACAAAATTTATGTAAACTTTCAATCAAATTAAATGATGTCATTATCATTAGGCCCTCCCGCCAACGATCTGTTGGCAATTGCGGCACAGTCGGGTATCTTGACAAAATTTATGTAAACTTTCAATCAAATTAAATGATGTCATTATCATTAGGCCCTCCCGCCAACGATCTGTTGGCAATTGCGGCACAGTCGGGTCGGCTAAACGAGGTACAAACTCTTGACGGAATGCATTGGCAATTACCTGTAATTGCGCCTCGATGTTTTCCAGCTGACCTGCATGAGGCAAAGTTACCGTCCGACGAGGCCTAATCGTATTCCAAGAGTACGAATCTGTTGTTGTAGGATTCTTCATTCGTTTTGCTCGAAAAACATTAATAGAATGATCTATTAAAAATTTCTTGACGTAATTTTTTAATTGCACTCCTGGCAACTCAAGCTCCTCTTTGTGTATAAAATTCCGAACAATAATTTGTCCTTGAACACTTTCCGGTCTTAAGATTGAAATAGCTACTTGGTCATAAGTGACAGCATGTGAAAAGCTAAATTTTCGGTCACTAGATGGCCTTTGATCGTAAATAGAGCGAAGAAAGTTATACTTCAAGTGAGCTACAGGACATACAACCAATTCAGTCGTATCCAAATCAACAACTCTTGATGCATGAAGATCATAAATTGCATATGTCCGTAGTAATAAATAAATACGACGATCAAGATAACTCATTCCACGAAATGGCTCCGGAATAATGTCATTAATTGAGTTGGCTGGAAGTTGTTTGTAAAGATTTATCAGGAATTGTCTGCCAAACAGAGGTGCTAATTTTTGAGACAAATCTTCTTGGAATAATGTCATTAATTGAGTTGGCTGGAAGTTGTTTGTAAAGATTTATCAGGAATTGTCTGCCAAACAGAGGTGCTAATTTTTGAGACAAATCTTCTTCCTTCAAATTTTCCAAAATTGCTTCCTCTACGTCTTCCAAACGACGACTCAAGTACATTCTGCCAAACAGAGGTGCTAATTTTTGAGACAAATCTTCTTCCTTCAAATTTTCCAAAATTGCTTCCTCTACGTCTTCCAAACGACGACTCAAGTACACGGAGAAACTATTCGTTTACAAATTACTATAGGAACATATGAATGCCGGACCATAACTAGATTGATAAACAAAGTGCAACTTTAGATTCAAACTTCGGCAACGATTCAGTATGCATTAGATTATCCAGTTTATCAATTAGACTGTCAAGATCTTGAAGATAGTTTCTCATCAACTGATGCTCCATTGGTATGCACGCGATTATTCTCGAATTGGCATCGAGAAAATCAATCATTTTCATATCAATTTCACGGAGTGACATACGAATTGTATGATTGGACGTACCAGGAACGAAATTGATTAGATTATCCAGTTTATCAATTAGACTGTCAAGATCTTGAAGATAGTTTCTCATCAACTGATGCTCCATTGGTATGCACACGATTATTCTCGAATTGGCATCGAGAAAATCAATCATTTTCATATCAATTTCACGGAGTGACATACGAATTGTATGATTGGACGTACCAGGAACGAAATTGATCATTTTCATATCAATTTCACGGAGTGACATACGAATTGTATGATTGGACGTACCAGGAACGAAATTGACGACCATTTCAATCCTAAGAGACACTCCTTCTTCCATGATTGTATTATAAAAATCCCGATAAGCCCGAACAGGAAGACCATCCAAATCAACGTTTACATGTCCGGCATTCTTTTCCTAAGAGACACTCCTTCTTCCATGATTGTATTATAAAAATCCCGATAAGCCCGAACAGGAAGACCATCCAAATCAACGTTTACATGTCCGGCATTCTTCGTAAAATCCTTGTACTGTTGCCGATCAAGCAACGTGTATGTGATGGCAGTTGTACTATCCAATGGCCGGAAAATGTGAGAACTAGACGGATACGCCTAGAAAAAAAAATCAAGCAACGTGTATGTGATGGCAGTTGTACTATCCAATGGCCGGAAAATGTGAGAACTAGACGGATACGCCTAGAAAAAAAAATACATCCACAATATTAATAATAATATTAATAACAATGTTAGTAATATAATGTATATATAGATGAATTCTAGTTGATGGATTGAATTTATTAAAAAAAAATACATCCACAATATTAATAATAATATTAATAACAATGTTAGTAATATAATGTATATATAGATGAATTCTAGTTGATGGATTGAATTTATTAAGTGTAACAAATAAATTGAATTGAGCTAATAGAGTAAATATGATCAAACTTACATATATCATTGAAATCCTGAATTCTAGTTGATGGATTGAATTTATTAAGTGTAACAAATAAATTGAATTGAGCTAATAGAGTAAATATGATCAAACTTACATATATCATTGAAATCCGGTCTGAAATCCATGTGTCCTTAATGTTTGACACGTAACCAGTGTTTGTACCAAAAATTGGATAATAAATGTGGTACGTACGACCGCCTTTAGCCTCTAAGAGCGAAGCAAAGCGTCTCATCAGCAAATAGTATGCAGCAGGCGGTGAGCCTTCAGGAGCCATCAGAGTGAATTCTAGTTGATGGATTGAATTTATTAAGTGTAACAAATAAATTGAATTGAGCTAATAGAGTAAATATGATCAAACTTACATATATCATTGAAATCCATGTGTCCTTAATGTTTGACACGTAACCAGTGTTTGTACCAAAAATTGGATAATAAACGTGGTACGTACGACCGCCTTTAGCCTCTAAGAGCGAAGCAAAGCGTCTCATCAGCAAATAGTATGCAGCAGGCGGTGAGCCTTCAGGAGCCATCAGAGTCTGTGGTACGTACGACCGCCTTTAGCCTCTAAGAGCGAAGCAAAGCGTCTCATCAGCAAATAGTATGCAGCAGGCGGTGAGCCTTCAGGAGCCATCAGAGTCATTGCAAAATGGACTTGGGTGCTCATCACTGCATTGTCAATGTATGGATTTTTATACGCATCCAACAATTTTATTGCTTGTTGAACATTTTTTTGCATTCCGTGATAATATCTGTGGTAAATCACATTCCAATTATTACGCCGAAGCGCAATGTTTAGACGCTTTGAAAAATCTATCCAATCATCGCTAAATACTGTAATAACAATCTCCTCTCCAATTATTTCAAATGATTTTCGTGTCCGCCGAGATTTTGTGCCTCGCATTCGAAACACAGTCTGACTAACCAATCGCATAAACTCAGCTCTGTAATGAAACAAATATATATTAGATATTATAGTTTTTTAAAGTAAATAAAATAGCTAATTGAGACAATTAATACAACATACCTGATCAGGTTTTTTCCTGTCTTCAAAGCAGTCAAGTTACTTCCAATTAATATATGGATGCCGCTATTACCTTCACCGCTCATCAGAAAATCATACCTGATCAGGTTTTTTCCTGTCTTCAAAGCAGTCAAGTTACTTCCAATTAATATATGGATGCCGCTATTACCTTCACCGCTCATCAGAAAACAGTAGTTTTTATGCTTTAAATACCAATCAAACGAGATAAATCCTGGGTAATAGCGTTCAATGCCTTCGGCAAGTTTTCTATCTTCCATTTTCACAGCATTGCTTTAAATACCAATCAAACGAGATAAATCCTGGGTAATAGCGTTCAATGCCTTCGGCAAGTTTTCTATCTTCCATTTTCACAGCATGAACAATTTTTGTAGAAAACCTCACGGCAGGCTCCGGGATTGAAATTATGTAGCACCGTTGTGAATCCAATAATGGAATCCACATCACGGGTAATGCGATTTAGAAAACCTCACGGCAGGCTCCGGGATTGAAATTATGTAGCACCGTTGTGAATCCAATAATGGAATCCACATCACGGGTAATGCGATAATCTACCGTTGTCATGATTATTATAATTATAATAATCATAAAAATTTTGAGCGTTTTTTTTTTTTATCCAATAATGGAATCCACATCACGGGTAATGCGATAATCTACCGTTGTCATGATTATTATAATTATAATAATCATAAAAATTTTGAGCGTTTTTTTTTTCAATTACTCCTCGATCGCCTCGACGCAATTTACATGGACGTACGTACATATCAACAATCACACTCGCACTGTTGCTGGTGGCCATTTTTTTTTTTTCAATTACTCCTCGATCGCCTCGACGCAATTTACATGGACGTACGTACATATCAACAATCACACTCGCACTGTTGCTGGTGGCCATGTCTATGCTGTAGTTCTTAGAAAACACGACACCTGCAGAACACCTGAAGTAAATGCGATGGCTATAACAATCACACTCGCACTGTTGCTGGTGGCCATGTCTATGCTGTAGTTCTTAGAAAACACGACACCTGCAGAACACCTGAAGTAAATGCGATGGCTAACTGAGCTATCCAAGCTCTCTCTCCGCTCGGTTGTCTCTTTTTGCCACACCGCTTAGCCGATGGCGCGAATAGTAGTGGAAAAAACACTTCCCCCACTAGTGATGCACGAAGCTAGGCAGCGCATGCTTAGATACCGCTTAGCCGATGGCGCGAATAGTAGTGGAAAAAACACTTCCCCCACTAGTGATGCACGAAGCTAGGCAGCGCATGCTTAGAACTCATCGAGTTAGTTAGTAATACTTACGACACTTTAAAGAAAACTGTGCATATTAAACGCAAAATGAACGACAGTTTGAATGAAAAAACACTCATCGAGGGAGAGTAAGCTTGCTAAATTCTATAAGCTAGCTATCATTGGTCTCTGTATATAGTTTAGATATGATAATATAGTAAATAATAACTTTGTTTTTTTTATAAGCTAGCTATCATTGGTCTCTGTATATAGTTTAGATATGATAATATAGTAAATAATAACTTTGTTTTTTTCTCTCTTTTAGCAAAATCGCGGAACCGCCGGATTTACCAGAAAAACCGGTCTTGGATCCATCACAACCCGCGCCACTGCCATCGGCGTCATCACGGCTACCATCACGGCAACAACATGACGGCAGCAGCAGCAGCAGCAGCAGCAGCAGCAGCAAAAACAACAACAACAACAACAACAACAACAATAACTACGTAAAAACCAAAGCTAGCAAGAAAGAGTGAGTAACTAAATAAAAACAATTACTACGAACAAGATCT
>MVJL01001864.1:0-37085 GCA_002156465.1 Macrocentrus cingulum | reverse complement strand
AAACACTAAAATAACGCTAATTTCATGGATTAAAGAACTGATTATGGTATATAATTGATAATTAGACTAATTAAAAGCCTTTAATCACGAGAAAAAAAACATTTTTTCAAATTCAGTTTTTTTGATTTTCTGGCCACGGATAGAGGGTTACAGAAAATTTCATAGGACATAATTTGTAGGAAATTAAATTCTGAATAATTTTTAAAGAATGATATTTTTCCATATCTCCCTTATTTCGCGAGATATCGAGGAAAAACGAAAAATCATGATTTGCGACCGCAGCGCCACCACGCGGTGAATTGCAGAACTAAATTTTCCATGAAAAATCCGCCAATTTGCTTGAAAAAATTAGTTCCGCAATTTAGCACGAGGTGGCGCTGCGGTCGCAAATCGTGATTTTTCGTTTTTCCTCAATATCTCGCGAAATAAGAAAGATATCGAAAAACGTCACTCTTTATAAATTATTCAAAACTTAATTTCCTACAAATTATGTCAGTAAAATTTTTTGTAACTCTTCATCCGTAGCCGGGAAACCTAAAAAACTGAATTTTGGAAAATGTTTTTTTTCTTGTAATTAATGGCAGTCAATTAGTCTAATTATTAATTATATACCATAAAAAGTAGTTTAAGCCACGGAATTCACGTTATTTTAGTGTTTTTTCGACGCTAAAAAATCTAAACTTTTTTGAAACACTAAAATAACGCTAATTTCATGGATTAAAGAACTGATTATGGTATATAATTGATAATTAGACTAATTAAAAGCCTTTAATCACGAGAAAAAAAAACATTTTTTCAAATTCAATTTTTTCGATTTTCCGGTCACGGATAAACGGTTACAGAAAATTTCATAGGACATAATTTGTAGGAAATTGAATTCTGAATAATTTTTAAAGAGCGATATTTTTCCATATCTCCCTTATTTCGCGAGATATCGAGGAAAAACGAAAAATCATGATTTGCGACTGCAGCGCCACCTCGTGCTAAATTGCGGAACTAATTTTTTCAAGCAAGTTGGCGGATTTTTCATGGAAAATTTAGTTCTGCAATTCACCGCGTGGTGGCGCTGCGGTCGCAAATCATGATTTTTCGTTTTTCCTCGATATCTCGCGAAATAAGGGAGATATGGAAAAATATCATTCTTTAAAAATTATTCAGAATTTAATTTCCTACAAATTATGTCCTATGAAATTTTCTGTAACCCTCTATCCGTGGCCAGAAAATCAAAAAAACTGAATTTGAAAAAATGTTTTTTTTCTCGTGATTAAAGGCTTTTAATTAGTCTAATTATCAATTATATACCATAATCAGTTCTTTAATCCATGAAATTAGCGTTATTTTAGTGTTTTAAAAAAGTTTAGATTTTTTTAGCGTCGAAAAAACACTAAAATAACGTCAATTCCGTGGCTTAAACTACTTTTTATGGTATATAATTGATAATTAGACTAATTTAAAGCCTTTAATCACGAGAAAAAAAACATGTTCCGAAATTCAGTTTTTTTTATTTTCTGGCTACGGATGAAAAGCTACAGAAAATCTTACTGATCATAATTTGTAGAAAATTTAATTTCCAATAATTTATATGAAACAACATTTTTCGATATCTCGCTTATTTCGCGAGATATCGAGGAAAAACGAAAAATAATGTTTTGCGACCGAAGCGCCACCCCGCGGTAAATTGCCGAACTATTTTTTCAGACAAATTTCCGACTTTTCCATGATAATTTAGTTCTGCTGCTCACCGCGAGATGGCGCTGCGGCCGCAAAAAATGAAATTTTGTTTAAAAAACCGCATTTTTTCGGCTCCGAAAAAAACGAAAATAACGCGAATTTCTTGGTTAAAACTACTTTTTTTTGTATATAATTATTAATTATAGTAATTAACTACCTTTAATGACCAAAAAAAAAATATTTTTTCTCTATTTGAACGCGGTAAAATTGTTTTCTACACATAATCAATGATAATAATTAATAATTCTGTCAGAATACCGAACCAAAGACCTGCTGTAACAACGACCGTCAGAATTTTTTTTTCAATCACATACTTTTTACGTTATCAACCGTCGGTATTACTCGTACCCCCTCTGCAAAAATAAGTAGTGATAAAAATAATAATTCCAATAATAACAATAACATGATATATGACACGCGGCATGGTCGAGTATTATTTTATCTAAAAAACCTGAAAAAACCAAAAGATATCCAGGATCTCAGTAAAAAAACATTGTTTTTATTATTCCTAGCAGTCTATATACATGGTGTATTGTTGTTTAAATAAAATACATCTCATATCCATATAACTATACTATCAATGTTAAACAAATAATAGAAAAAATGTCAAACTATGAAATAGTGTACAACGAAATTTATGGGAACAATGAAGATGAAAAAATATTTATTAAATCAGGTAAATATTATAAATAATCAATATATTTTTTCTCTCTGGCAGACTTTTATATAAATTTTGTTTACAGATCAAAAATTTACCGTACATTCACTAAAAAAATGGAGCTACAAAAGTTTATTATCATTTTCATATTTTAAACTATTTCTTATCGAAGTATTTTTACCAAAAGATTTTCCTCACACTGTCAGTTCTGATTACATTCCTTACCAAATATGGGACACAGTTCAGGTAAGTAATTCCTAAAAAAAAAACCATTTCCCATTTTTAATAAATATTTAACGAAATTATTTTTTTCTTAGGCTTTTGCAAGCACAATTTTGGGAACTCTAACAACACATTCAGTGTTGATAGGAGTAGGAGTAGGAGAATCTACAGCAACTCCATTGGCAGCAGCAATTTCTTGGATTCTCAAAGACGGTAGTGGCATGATTGGACGTATTATATTCGCCTGGTGGAAAGGGTAGAATTTTTTTTTTATCACAATAACCTCTAAAATATGGTTATCCCCCAGTTAAACTTATAATTCCATGTCACAGATCCGAGTTGGACGCTCAAATAAAAAAATGGCGACTTTTTGCTGACGTTCTGAACGACTTGGCCATGGGAATAGAGCTAACACTGCCATATTTTACTGCTCCATGGGTCACATGTATACTTTGCGTCTCGACAATTATGAAATCAATCGTTGGAGTGGCTGGAGGAGCAACAAGAGCTGCATTAATGCAGCATCAGGCGCTAACAAATAATTTAGCCGATGTATCAGCTAAAGACAGTAGTCAAGAGACTTTTGTCAACCTTATCGCATCATTCGTAGGCATTTATTTACTCTCAACATTCCAACAAACGTGAGTTAATTAATCAATCCCTCATAAAAAATTTCATTATCAACTAAAATTAATTTAAAATTCAGGTTTTTAATTGAGATGTACTTGATACTCGTTGCCATTCATATTTACGCCAACTATTCAGCAGTACGAGTACTTCAATTAAATACACTCAATGAGGATCGATTATCATTAATAATGAACAATTATATGACGAATGAAACAATTTTAAATGTGGAACAAGCCAACAAACAAGAATCTTTACTTTTACTACAAACTTCGTGTAAGTAAAATTTTACATTTTATATTTTTCCACAAAAAAATTATTTAAATTTCAATATTTTTCTTTTGTAGCCAAAAAATCCTGTGGATTTAAAATTAAACTAGGAATTTCGTTATCAAAAATCTTGAAAAATTCTAATTTAAATTCAACAATTTATTTGGAAGTGTTAATAAATCATTTTAGGGATAAAAAATTTTTAATTATACCAGATATTAATCGTAAAATAATTTATATTATTTTAAATAAGGATATTCAAGCTAAAGATATTCTCAATAGCTATTTTTATGGATATATTTATGGATTAGTCATGGATTTACAGCTTAAAAAGCAACATGATATCTCGGAAAAAGCTCAATTTTTTACTTCTAAACTTTTAAAAAAATTAAATAACACAAATGAAGGATTAAAAAAATTTTCAAACAATGAAATACCTTTAAAAATAATACTTACATCAGATAAATTGATGTCTGAAGCATTTGACGATTGGTATAAATTACTAATTCAAAGTGGTAAGTGTAAAAAACATTATTATCAACATTGCTAAACTAAAAAAAAGCATAAAAAATTTTTGTCTTCAATCAAATATTTGTTGTTAACATTTAAAAAAGTCTTTAAGTTTTAAAAATCAATTTTTTATCCGACTTTTTGACACTTTTGACTCTACTAAGACAATATAATCATGTGTAAAAAAGAAAATTAATTAATTTTATTATTTTTTAGAATGGATCCATACGAAAACACTACTGTCTATAAACAAATGGCGAGGTCAATGGAATTTTTGAACGTTAATTTTAATTTTTCTAATGGAAAAATTCAAATAGAATTATTTATCCACAATAAAATTCAATTTATTAGATGATAACCACTTAGAAAAATATTTTTAACATTAGCAATAACTGGTATAAAAATTATGATTCAATGTCAGATTTTGAGCCAGTTTGTGATAAATGTTTTACAATGTCTATCCAATCAAATCCACGTGGTTTCTCACCTTTTCCATCAGTTCTATTCCACTGTCGTCGCTTTTGGGCCTTGGTAAGTTGTTCCTTCTTTGATTTTTTCGAAGCTTCCTCCTAGTAAAAAATTTATCTAGTGTTATAACGCGATTTAATGGACTTGATACTGAGAAAAAAAACATTAAAATCTCACCTGGTGACTGTCATTTGATGTTAATTGAGTTTCCTGACTTGAAGGATTAGGAATTACATCTGGTTGCTCGAGTAAAAGGTCTAAAAAGTGCTCTTGGATTGATTGGAATAGCGTAAAAGTCATGGGACTTCCTAACCATTGCTCTGCTTCAGCCTCCACGTGAGCTACAATTTTATTTTTTACATTTTGAACTCTAAAATATAAATAATCGTATTAATTTTAATTTTTGAAATTGTGTATTATCAAAAACTTACATGTGATTGTTGTAAAATTTGTCCATACTGACTATGGGTTTTTCCGTTGGATATGTTTCAGGCCAAGAAATTTCTAATAAAAACGATCGAGGATCATTCTCTTCTCCATACTGAAATTTTGAAAAATTGTAGTGAGTATAATTTGTGACTTATTAATCGAAAATTTTATCAAATTTAACCTCAAATCTAACCTTGTATTGATAGGTAGTCGGTGTTAATTGTTTAAATGCCGCATCTCCCTCGTAAATGGATAATAACACTTCTCGTTCTTCCTCTTGTGACTGAGCATCATTCATTTTTATTATTAATTGATTTTAAGATGTATTTTTTATTATATTAAAATTTGTTTAGTGAGATATAAAATTTCCGACTTTAGTAAAGTTAATCGAAGCTACATCTGTCGGAGACGCGTGAAATTAGTCAAGATTGACTGTTTTTTTTTTTTTTGCAAAAAATTTCCGTTTTTTTTTTTGGAACTATTTAATATTACAATACGCGAAATTCGTTCATGAATGAATTTTAGAGCGTATGTTGCAATTTTCTGTCATTTTTTTTCTAATTTTTCACGAAATAAAATTATTTTTGCATTATTGCAATTTTTTTAGTCAAATTGAAGTTATAAGTAAACGAAATTAGGGTTTTGTAGGGCTTTAAGTGTATAGCCTTACACTCTGTTTGATGTAATTCCTAAATCGAAAATGATTTAAAATTTATACAATCAAGGCATTTATAATTTTTTTTTTTTACCTTGACACTTTTCCAAGATTCAAATTTCGATATTTCGTACAATAAATCTATTTTATCATGAAACACTCGCAAAATTTACAATTAATATTTATTACTTTGCTTTATTTCACTTTACATATATTTTACATGCGTATATTGCAATATTATACACGCATACGAATATATTTGAAACTAGCAGAAAAAATTTTCAACTAAATTATTAAAAACAAAGACAATTAAAAACTAAATCGTATTTGTTATTAATAATAAACTTATTATAAATATGATATAAATGAAAATTAAATGTCTATTTATCTGGCAATCATCTCTTGTGCAATTTTATTGTACAAGAATAATTCTTCACTTTTGTGCAGAGATTTATTTATTTTTTTCTTCTTTAATTAATCATTCCATTCATTCATCTATTATTATTTCTATTAACCAAACTTAATGTCAACTGTATATGTCAACACCAAATAGAATGCAAAAATTAGGAATGTTTGAATTATGGAAATTAATCTACATATTTTTTTTTTCACAGACAAACTATAAGAATTTTTACTTCATTTTCATCTAGATTATCATATTCAGTGAAAAATATCGTACTTCCAACAGTGCAATCTAATTTTTTTCTCTATTATTTGATTACCAATTAGATATTTAATGCAGATCAATTAGCGATCATTTTAAAATTGCGTTACAATCCATGTCACTGAACATATATGTTCTTTTACTTTCTTTGTTGCAGAATTACGCGGGTGTTTTTTTTTTTTTTTTACTCTAATATATATTTGAATATATTGCCAATAGCGGTAATTTCATTGCTTTCTAAAAAAAAATGATTTGATTGCTTAGAAGCCAAAAAATAACATCTATCTCTACAGTCAACACCCATGTATCATAAACAAGGTTCCAGTCTACTTAATTACATTGAAATTATTTTTCTAAATCGAATATTTTCATCATAGATGAAATAAACGTGACGAAATCTTGAGCTTTCCACTTTTTTTTTCTCAATTTTCTGATGCAGGTGGGGAGCTTTAATTTAATTGTATTGCTCGGGAAGTACGTAAGAGATGTCGTCCCATGGATGGCGATATAAACCTTGTTTTAGTCTTCTTTGATCCATATAATGACCTAGAATATATTAAATACATGTAATTTTAATTGTATTATATTTTTTAATAAATAATAACTATGAAATAATGAAATTTTCTGAAATATCGCGTCATTTAAACAAAAAGTGCTTGTAATTTTTTTGATATATTCGAAAAATTTACTTAAACTGTAAAATTGTGTGAAAAATTAGTAACAAAAATTTTTTTTTCCCGTCAAATTTTTGACAGAGGTACATGTCCCCTGAAAATCTTGACTTTTTTGGTTTTTTATCGATAACTCGATAACAAAACGAGATAATGAAAAATTTTATAAAAGATAAATAATAGAGAATGTAAATTCCTATAAAAAATGTGAAATAAATTTTTTTCATATTTCACTTCGTTTTCGAGATATTTTGAAAAATAAAAATTTTTAAAAAACAGTAATATTTCAAAAACTAAGAGAAACAGAGAAAAAAGTTATTAACATTTTTTGTAGAGAATTTCACCCCCAATCATTTGACTTGAATAACATTTTTTATTATCTCGCTTAGTTGCCGAGTTATCAGCAAAAAACTAAAAAAAAATTATTCAACCGAAAGCACACATGGTTTAGACATAGCGGTAGTTTTCATAAAATAAGCTATTCGTATAAGGGATGTGCAAAATTCAATAAAAATATTTAAACAAATATTTTCCAAAGAAATGAAATTATTTTCCATTAATTTATAAAAAAAAAAAAAAAAAAAAACAAAGAAAAACAAAATTCCCATTTTAAATCTAATTTTTCGAATGAAAAATAAATAAACGCACTAATTCAATAAAATTATAAATTTTTACTCACCAATAAAGCCTATACTTCGTCCAAGAACAAACAGACTATTAATGGCACCAATTTCAACATATTCCTGAGCCTCTTCTCGAGTAAAACTGCCGGAATTTCTCAGCATATCAACAAACGCACAGGCAATAATTCCATCAACATTGAGAATAAGATTTGGTTTTTTACTCGTAGTAATTTTCTCAACCTCCAGTGCATACTCAACCAGCGGTTTAGCCGGAAACTGTTCCATAACATACTCTTTAATGAGTTTAACTCTCATATCCGGATTATTGATGCTCTTAATCCGATGACCGATGCCCATAATCAATTTTCCCTTCTTCCTCGTATTATTAACAAACTCCTGAGGATGCAGACCAGCATCATAGGCCTCGGAGAACATGCGAGCAGCTCCATCAAGCGCACCGCCAAATCGATCACCAATCGTCAAGAGTCCCGAGGCCAAAGAGCTCACGAGATCCTTGCCAGCGCGCGCGCAAACAATCGTGTTGTGTGCACCGGACACAGCAGGGCCATGATCGGCCGTCAGCATCAACGACATCTCGAGGAAGGTGCAGTAGGTCGGAGGCAAGCATCGCTGGAACCAAAGCAGCGAGACAACTCCGCCAATGCCGACATTTTGCTTGAGCACCTCGGTAACCGGCATTCCCGCGTAGAGAAGGTCTTGCCCACGCTCATCACAGATAGAAGTCATAAAAGACGCCGGTTTCCTGATCAACCCTAGCTCACGCGCCCAGGAATAATCCATAGGCACAGTTGGAGGCGGTACTTCCGGCTCCGGGACAATCGTTCCATTCTTAACGAGATTTTCATACACTGAGCTCAATAAATCGCCGAGATTATCAAAACTATCGGGCACATAGGCGCCGGCAGCCTTGAGAGCAGCATTTTTCGCAGCTGCCGTCTCCAGCTGACTATTGGCCATCGATCCAGCATGTCCAAATTGCACCTCAGACTTGAACATGGACGCACAAGTTCCGATACACCATGCAACCAAAGGTTTCGTAATTTTTTTCGTTTGCAGGGCTTCACAAACCTGATACTCCTCAGTTCCACCCACTTCACCCAACAAAACAATTAATTTGGCTTCTGGATTATTCTGATAGCGCAATATATGATCCATAAACGTTGTGCCGGGATATCTGTCGCCACCAATGGCCACACCCTCGAGCACTCCGTTAGATGCCTTAGAGATGATGTTATTCAGCTCGTTGGACATGCCGCCGGATCTTGAGACGTATGCAACGCTGCCAGGACGATAGAGTTTACTGTGAAGGATATTGTCCATCATTCCGCCAGTATTGCCGATCTTAAAGCAGCCGGGCTTCACCCCACCGACCGTTGCCGGCCCGATAATCGTAACATTTTTCTCGCTTGCCTGGAGAATAAGTTTTCTCGTCATATTTTCTGGAATTCCCTCGGCAATAATGGCAATAGTACGAATTTGCGGATACTGCAGAGCCTCGAGAGTACTGTCGTACGCGGATCGCAAAGAAGCAAATGTTACCATGACATCAGCATCCTGATGCTTCATCATAGCGTCCTTCATTTGTTTGTAAACCGGAATTAAGATTTCTTTGTGACCCCAGTAGCATTTTTGCTTGTGATCGCCGACAAATGGATAAACAATCGCGGCAACCGATGGTACAGTTCGTCGACAAACAAAATCAAAGTCCAGCATACTTTGAACAGCTCTTGTTTGCATTCCCCAAATAATAGCTCGACTGGTGTTGTTAAAAATTTGCTGAGGTCCCGCGGCATCGACTGAATTCGTGGCTTTCACTTTGGGCCGCTGAGAGAGCGGTGTTGACGACGCCGAGTGAGTTGTTGACGGTGAAGTTGGTCCAACATCTTGGCCCGAGGGCAGAAGAAAGTTTGCAGTTGAAAATTCTTGAGCTTCCGGGTCGGGAATGGGTTTTTTACCCATAGCCATCGCACAAATTGCTGTCATGTGAGTTTCCGGACCGAAAACATGCACTGGCACACCTAAACGCTGTCCGACTTCGCGAATAATTCGTAAACCCTCTTGATAATTCGGTCCAGCGCGTCGTACAAAAATTTGGATCTTGTGCTCAACCAATAGCGGCTGGAATTGCTGCAGTGCCTTGACAATTCCCTTGAATGTCGCAGCTACATTGGTAAAATTGGCAATACCACCGCCAATAATGAGGATTTTACCCTCTGGATGCATTTCCTTCGTCATCAGACTCAACAGAGTCTTTGCGTAATCGTATGTCTGCTGTTCACTCGGTGCTCCAGAGTATTCGCCGTAATTTGCCAGCTCAGACGCACCCCCGAGGTCGCAAATTGTGTCTGAGTAGATTACCGATGCTCCACCACCCGCGACCATTGTCCAAATTCGTCCCTCGGGGTTGAGAATCGTCAATTTCAAGCTGGCGCCCGATTTCGCATCCAAATCAGCGATGTAAGCCTCCTCGGGATAGGCATCTCTTCCGAAAGGCGGGGGATAGTCAATTGCTCCCCAATCCGGGCGGCAAATAAAGTCGGCTGTCGTATCAAGCTTGGCTGCGAGATCCAGAATGTAAATAGCATCGTCAGTCACCACCAGTGGGTTGATTTCCAGGTAAGTAAAGTAGAGATTGACGTAGAGTTTGTAGAGTGCCGTGATAAAATCGGCAATTGCCTGTTTTCTCGACTCAGTCACGTTGACAAGAAGTTTTTCCATTAGTGTTTTACAGTCTGGAAGATCTTGGCCAACTGGAACATCGAGTTTTAGTGCCTTTTTGTCAACATCACCAATGTCAACACCGCCCTGATGATGGAAGAGAATAGTGTCTGCTGATCTGTGCGAGTAAATGCTCACATATGCCTCGTCTTCGGGCTTGTGGGGGATGAATGGCTCGATTATGAAGGTTTTCAGCTTGCCACTGACGTTTTCTACCTTTTGATCTTTATTCATTCGCTCGGCTACCCATTGTTTGGCTGATGGCAAGTCAGTATTGACCTTGATTAGACCGAGCTTTCCTCGTCGCTTGATCAATTGGTCCGGTTTTACCACCAATTTTTCAGTTTTTAGCCAGGGATGCTCATCGGCAATTGTTGCCCAGTTGGTTGTCTCATCGATTGGCGCAAAACGACATTTTGCTGCCTTTGTACCGTTTTCTAGTTTTCGATTTATTATGTCCTTCCCTGTTGCTTCTCGAATCGCTTTAGCTGCCATTTTTTCACGTTTCACCAGTCCTGAAAATTAATTAATTTAATTATTTCAAGTTAAAACCACATACTTAATCTAAAAAAAAAAATTCTACTCATTATAATGTCAGAAACTTTTAAGTAGAAAAAAATGTTTAAAATAAAGAAAAAAATGGGAAATTTGAAATTAATATTCAAAAAGCGTGTGTCTATCTTTAGCAATTAATTTTATGATACTTCATAGAGGAAAAAAAAATTTTTAGTTTTAGATGGAATACTCGGGGAAATTGAGCCGTTTTCATGATTTTTTTTTTGTTTTTTGCTGATAACTCGGTAACTATGCGAGATAATCAAAAATATTATTCGAGTTAATTGATTGGGGGTAAAATTCTCTACAAAAAATGTTAATGAATTTTTTCTCTGTCTCTCTTAGTTTTTGAAATACTACTGTTTTATTAAAATTTTTATTTTTCAAAATATCTCGAAAACAAAGTGAAATATGAAAAAAAATTATCCTACATTTTTTATAGGAATTTACATTCTCTATCATTTAACTTTTATAAAATTTTTCATTATCTCGCTTAGTTATCGAGTTATCGATAAAAAACCAAAAAAGTCCAGATTTCCAAAGGGGTATACACCCCTTTAAAAAATTTGACGAAAAAACAAAAATTTTTTTTTTTCTCCTTCAAACATTACAAAACTCATTACAAAAACATTTGGTATATTTTTTAAACGTTTTTCTGGTTTTTTTATTTACATTTATGACTCGAATAAGAAAAAAAAAATTTTTTATCGCTTCTGATAACACGATAAGTGTTGAAAAATCAATCATTAAAAATATCATACCAATATTGTCTTATGAAATCGGTGAAAATTTTTTTGTCTTTGCAATGAAAACTATACTTAAATGCCAACTCGACATTCTAAGGATCGACGATATCAGCGTTTTTCATTTCCAATCACAAATCAATAATTCAAAAAACGTTATTATCATACTATTTCGTAATATTCATAAGAGCATTAATAATAACAACATGAAAAATCCATCTTATCATAGCCATAAAAAATATATACATATATTTTTATCAAATAGCAATCTTGAATTGAAAGAATTTCTAATTTCCAATTTATATTTAAATATTTTTTCTTTATCCAATTTATATGCACGAATATGTCAAAATAATTACGTAACAATCGTCAAATTATCTTTATGAATTGATTAATAATAATTAGTATTAATGCAAGTGCATTTGGATACAATTTTAAATGTTTACGTAAAATAAATTTGAATATGATTGTGTTTTCAAGAATAATATGTCGAGTTCACAGTTCATAACATGAACACAACACCTCAAATTGAATGACACTTTTCTCTTCGGGTGATTCGAGTCAAGGTTTTTAAAATACCTAAAGAAAAAAAATTCAAATAAAAGAAAAAAAAAACCATTTTTAACAAAAAAAAAAATATTTGAAATACAAATAAAAAATTCTTTCATCACAATTTTCGACCCACAATTAATATTATTCGTCTAATCTGTCGAAAAAATTCATTTCTATTACATAAAAGTAAGTGTAGTTACTTTCACTCACTACATTTCAACTTTCACGCGCATTATTTTCAATATCAAGCTTTCTCTTGGACCAGCAGTTAAAAAAATCATGTTAAAATTTGATTTTTTTTTTTAAGAATGGCTTTGAATAACCGTTAGATACATTAGTTCTTGCGTAAGTTGATGACGATCATATCGGATGATACTTCTTTCGTTCATGATTTTTTTCCGTCCTCCTATCGCCACTTGATCACGTGCTAAGAATACATCATGAATACATCCGAATATTGATTCAATCCTCGACATTGTCACTCAATTATTCATTCTATTAAAAGATAAACCTTAAAAATAACACATGTGCGCATTTAAAACCACAGATTCTAGATTTTTTCAACACTAGAACGAATAAGTCGATGAAAAATCATAACTATAAGAAGCTCTTAATAGAATTATCGATTATTTAATAACGAAAATAAGTCAAATTTATAAAATAAACCTTTTTTTATACATCTTTATGAATTATTTACTCAAAAATTCATCGTATTTTTCTATTTATTTATTATTTATTGCTATTTTTCTTTGATTTAAATTAATTTTCAACTATTTTAACCAAAATTTCTCATTTATTTAATCATTTGTTCGCCTATAGTTTAATTTAATTGAAAAAATTTGTAATTTGTGATAAAACAAATGGTGTGACATTTGTTAGACGTTTTATTCGATTAAAAAAAAATCGAAAAAAACAATTAAACATATACGACTAAAAAGTCGTATTTAATAAAAATTGATTCTTTTTTAATTATTGAAATAATTAGTTAATGTTAAAAGCAATTTTTGAATATATTTGTACGAAATATCATCGATTATCTTGTTGCATGCAAATTTTTTTGTTTTTTTTTTCTTTTTCAGCGTGAAAATTCGAAAATTATCATACAGATTTGCCACAAACATTACCTATTATGCATTATCGCTTTATAAATATTCAATTTGGTTTGTTATACATACATTCAGTGTACTCATTTACTCGATTATTCACATATTGCACGTGCACACAATGACTACATATATTTCACCATAGTACAGCCGAAAATTCTCATTTTAATGATAAAAAAGAAAATAATACTAACAATAAAATGCACAGGGCAATAAAGATAAGACAGCAAAAATAATAATTACACTCAATTCTTTAAACTTTACGTCAATTATATGGCAAGCAAATGACAAAAAATAAGGTTATGTCACTCTGTCTACACATCAAGTTCAACAACAATAGCCTTAATTTATTCCACAAGTTAAATAACTAATAGAAAAAATTGGTTATTCAAACAATATCATGAAATAACCTAACCTAACTGAATTTTTTTTATTGATTATACGTGTAATCTTGTAATTTCTAGTTAGTTTAGGGTTAAATAGGTCTGAATGCGTCAAGTGAAAGTCATGAAATGTCGGTTTTTCAACTGGAAAAATATGAAAAAACCACTTACCAAATGAATTAGTTGATAGAATCGATATTTGATAAAGTCTCTATGTATTTTATCAGTTGAAAATTATTAAAATCCAAGAGATATTCCGTGATAAGTGTGACTTTAGGAAGAACTCGCACAAAACTGAGAACTGCGATCGTGTGCGGTGTCTGCACGCGCGCAAGGAACTGCCTCTTGCTCTTCTAATCCCTCCCCTCGGCACTTTACAACACATGAACAAATAACACTTCTACTCGCTCGTATATGTCAGGCCAATGTTGATGAAAAAAATTCCCTAGAAAAACCACAAATGATTATTGATTATTGACAAAATTCGCTTTGTAAATAATTTTTAGAAATTAAATTTTCAATAAAAAGTACCAAATATTGTTTATTGAATAGCCAAAGTCGTAAAATGGCATTAAAATGGTATTATTGATCATAAATCAATATTTCGAGGTTGGGACTTTTATTATTTAAAGGTTTTCGATGACGTGGTGTGATAAACACGTCATACCATTAGAAAATCGTACGACTCTCGATCAATTCCGAGTTTTTAAATTAATGCCCAGCTGACGCAACAATGGAAGATTCGTCGGACTAACGTCCGATTTCATTGCCACACCGCCGCTATTACAGCCGTTGACAATAAGCTGTTGTTTGTTGTTGCTAATCTGGCATCATAAGCGCGTGTTGGCCCATTTGACGCTGTTTGCAGAATGCCGCTATCAATGAATTGCTCTCAAGCATCTGAAGAATCTCATTTTGTTGCTCGGATGTCAGTGGATTTTTCATTGTCTGCAGCAGCTGCTGCACAAAACGCTTTTGCTCCTCGGCTGGGCCTTGCTGCTGCTGTTGAGGCAGCGTTTGCTGATGCACAACAGGAGTCCTGAATTAATCGTAGATTTACGTGTAAATTTTTGTACTAAGCTATTTAACCTGTCTCAGAGCCTCAACATTGATTAAAATGTGCGTAATATGTGTAATTATTTACCTTATTGATTGAGCTTGCTGTAGGCTGTGTTGAAGCCGTTGTTTGAGTTTTTGCCTAATACTGCAGCAATACGGCACGAAACATTTTGTCATCTGGCAGTGTTTTGCATGGTAGCAACACAGTGCAATAAGTTCTTTGCAAATAGGACAACGACCGTTGGTTTTTTGTTTGCAAATTTTCGTGTGTGCAACCACCTTCTTCAGTTTTAAGCATGATGGCAGTTGACAATTGTCGTCTCGACACTTACAGGCGTTTATCAAGGAGAGTATACACCTTTCAACCGAAAGTTTCCGTTGTGCCTTCTGTTGATTCAAATCATTGGCCGACGACGATCTACTATCCAGGTTCTGTCTGAGTTTATCCATTTTCGGAATTTCCTTTAACTCCTTATTTCTGTGTTGCACGCAAATTCTTGGTCTTGGGAGCAGACATATTGGATTCTCCCATCTCCACTCTCAGTTTACGGCGTTAGCCGCTGGTGGCGCTATTTTTATTTAAAATTTATTATAAAAATTATTTAGATGATTTGTTTTTTATTTCAAAATTAAAATATATTTTTGTGTAGTCGTGGTCCAATCAATATATTACTTATAATAGTATGAATAAGTAGAGGAATTATTTATGAAAAATGCCGACTTAAAAATTCTTATTTAATTTATATTGTCATTTTATATTACCAACTTGATTAAACTCGATTCTCCAACTTTGTTATTGCATCGTGAACATTTTCAAGTACACTATAAATGTAAGGTCGTTCCATAGGATTCGTCTTTAATAATGATAATATCAATTTTTGAAACTCCTGTAATAAGAAAAAATTGCATTATCAGTCTAAATTTAAAAGTATAATTCATTAATCGGCCTAAAAATAGTTTTTTTTTCCCCCATCATAGGACGAAATATCCTTTGAGTATTTCAAAAGGTCTAAAATGGATTAGTAAAATAGTTTGAACAGTTAAAAATTGAAAAAATAAGAAAATATATTATAAAGTGAAAAAAAAAAAACATTGTAAGTTTGAGATTGATGAAAAATTAAAATTATTAATAGTATATTTACCTCATCGTAGGGCGAATTCTCTGGAAAAGTAACATTAGCACTGATAACAGCCAGTGCCACACTGTCTCCACGCTCATAAACTGCATCAAATGGCGATTTGAAATAACACAAAGCATATAAAATGCATCCAAGCGACTTAAAAGAGCAAAATTATCGATTAAAAATTACATTTCACTCAATATAAAGTGATCTAATTAGTTATTAACATACCCAGATGTCAGTCCGTTCATCAATCATGCAATAACTCTCTACATTGAACAATTCTGGCGCTCTGTAGGGCATTGAACACCTCTCTGCCGCGATATCCTGTAACGATTGAGCATCTTGAGCTCCACAAACTTTAACTCTAGCCTCGGCAACCGATCCTGAAGCAATAAAAAAATTTAATATCAAGTATTTATAAATATAATATGAGAATTTAATTAATTTACGCACCTAAATCCATGATTATAGGTGTATAGCCATCGCCCAAGACGATATTGGCTGTTTTTAAGTCTCTGTGAGCCAGAGGCTCGGGTTTTACGTCGTGAAATACTTTTACACCTTCACATATTTGTTGGAAAATATTTAATACTTCAAAAGGAGTGAAATGATCATTATTTCTAGATCGTCTGTCTAATTCTTCTGCCAAAGTTCCTTTCTGTTGGTGAAGGAAAAGAAAGAGGAATTATTTATGGACATAAATTAATTGTTTTTTACAGTTTACTCACGTGGTAATATGGTAAAACGAGTAAAACTTGACTTGTCACATTGGACACTTCGTCGGGAACACCCTTATGACACGAATCAATGCATTCTATTATATAGGGATGTTTTAATAATGAATGATACTCAATTTCCTTCATTGCTATTTTTTGGTCTTCTATACTGTGACATAAGATTTTTTTTATTGCATATTTGTGGCGAGTAAAATTATCTTCCACTAGATAAACTGCACTAAAACCCCTGGAATTAAAAATCAATTTGTTATTATCAATTACTTGCAGTCATGAAATGAAAATATGTCAGTTATTTAATTAAAGCAGGTCAGACTGAATAAAGTGATTTAAAAAAATAAGATTTAATCATTTTTAGTAACATTATGGAACTAAATAATTTAGGTTATTATTTTAGGTTGAAATTAGAAGCTAGGAAAATACATATTTCAGAGAATATTAGATTTAATGAGATAAAGTTTTGATGGGTAATTTTTAGGAATAAAGTTGGGATATTTGTTAATTATTAAATTATTATGTTGACTTACCCATCAGCAAGATGTTCCAAAATTCTGTATGTTTTGTCATTAACAGTGATTGTTTCTTTGGAACAAAAACAACCCATTTTTAAAATTAAACTCAATCCCAAACTATTCATTTGATGATATCGGAACTTGTATAAATTTATTAAAATAATTTAATTATTAATTACATATATTTACTTTTTATTTTGTTTAATTTATCTCCTCATTTAGGAAAGATTTTTTTCTCCCTCTCAAAGTGAGAAGGCTCTTTAGAGGTTATGAAAACAACATGGCGCGTTTTTATCAGCAACCAATCAGAAGCAAGAGGCCAGCGTGGTAGCCATCTTGGCAGCCATCTTAAACCGCTATATTCAAACCAATAAAATCCCACAAAAAAAATGTATTGCAAAAAAAAATAAGAAAAAAAAATCCACAAAGTGTGTAGAAAATATTAAATAAGTAGATAAAATTCCTAGAACTTTTTAAAATTCTTCTATTTATCACCAACTTCAAAAAAAAAAAACACATGATTCTACAAAAAAAAAACCCAAAACGCATACCTGCTCGGCTTCTTGACGTTTGTGGGAAAAATTTTATTCAGAAATATTTAAACCCTAATCCAAGGGCTCTCGACTGAATTTCAACACTTTAAATTTGTTCTAGAGAAAAAATACCCAATTATTTGTTAATAAAATTTACAGTAGCCTCAATAAATTCTGTAGGTTTGTCAGTTTGAACCCAATGCCCAGCCCCATCAATGTACTGAATTTCTGCTGCTGGAAATAATTGTTTTATCGCTGCCTCGTCCTCTCGTTTGATATAATCACTCATGGAGCCGCCAAGAAACAGTGATGGACCATTAAAAGACTTATTTTTCAATGATCCAATAATACTGGGAAACACTGCAATATGACTAGCAAAATGCTCTGCAATAACATTTAGATTAACACGCCACGCGTATTTCCTAGGTTCTACTTCCACCACATTCATCAACAGAAATTGCCGAAGACCAGGAGCATCTATGGTTCCTGATAATAATTTGTCTACATTTTTTCGTTCCTCCGACAAGGATTTGCAGTCTCCAAACGTGACTGCGAGCATGGCATTGATTATATCCGTCATTTGATACAAACTGGGACTTGTTTTCACAGGTGACATGTCAACAATCAGTAATTTCTCCACGAGATCTGGGTAAATGAGAGCTGTGCACATCATAGCAGCACCGCCCATGCTGTGCCCGATTAAAATAGACTTTTTCACCCCGAGGGACTTGAGCAAGTCCTTGATATCCTCTGCCATGGATGGATAAGTCATTTCTGGTGAGTGCGGCGAATCTCCATGGTTCCTGGCGTCCACTGTGATCACTTGACGTGTCGTACCTCGATTAATTGACTTGGCCAAAGAATTCCAGTTGGTTTTTGATCCAAACAGTCCGTGCATTATTATTACTGGTGGCTGAACTGTCGTTGTTGATGGTTTTTCCGTGTCGTATACTGCATAACTGAGTTTAACTGCTGAATAACTCCGATGAAAATTTTGGTAAACAGAAATTCTCCTAGCCCAATTGCGAGGGTTCAATAGAGAATTTTTTATAATCGTCATAATATTTATTTTTTGTACTAAATGTGACTTATTTATCCATAAAAAAATCGTTGTTTTTTTTCATTCTGTGGCTGCTGTGTGTTGACGCAAGGGAAAGTGTTAAGACGAACGCACAATTGTTATGACTCATGAAAATTTGACGTCGCGTTTGCGATGCAACGGCGGGAATATGCGAGTAGTTTTTTTGTTTTTGTTTTTTTTTTTTTATATCAATCTTTCTTATTTTCGACCATAAACTTTAGAGTATAATTTGTTAATTCATCGGCTTGATAAAGATCTGCAACATGTAATATTTCAAGCACATTTTCCAGATTTAAACGTTCCATTAGTGCACCTATACACAATTTTTTCAAGCCAGTAATTTCATATTTATCGGCTAGGGCTAGTAATTCTTTGGAAAGATCATAATCCTTAGCTAGAGCGTCTACTTTTCCTGTGTATAAATATATTAAAAGTTTGTCCATAATTTTTTTTGACGAACCCGGAATAATCATTCGGTTTGAAGCCGCTTCTTTCATGTCTGCGGCAAACATTTTTTGAAATACCTCGCTCTGAGTAGCTAGTATGACTTTGTGAACGGGATATTCAGTGCCTTCTACTTCGATCACAAAATCACTCAATTCAGAGTTCATGAAGTATTTCTCACAATTCAGATGCGACTGAAGAAAATTGATAAAACCATGCCATGTAATTTCACAGAAAATCGTCGTTTTGTAGGGCAATTTCAATTCACTCATACTATCAAATGGTAGGTACTCTGCGGGAAACTTGATTCCCTGCTCCCAAACAAGGAGACGTCGGCGGTGTGCAATCATCGTATTTTCTACTCTTACAGCAATTTCCACACGTGCTGCCTTAGTGTATCCTTTTTGAACAGTTATTTCTAATGTAGGCACTACAGACCTTTGAGTTGTATTCCCCACGGAAGCATCTTTAGACCTGTTATAAATGCGACTACTAATATTGAACGTGATTTTGGCTTCAGCTCGTAAAAAATCATGTTCACTGTAATAGTATTTGTGAAGTTGATCGACCGATATTTTCCACGAATGTGTATATGCCACCGCCATTTTGTCACAACTTGTACGTTGCTCAGACTAGAACAATATGAAAAATTAATTTGAATCCAATGTTTATGTTTATATAGACAAATAATAAAATTTTATTTAAAGTACCTCCGTTAATTTAATGGTTTTTTAATTGGTCCACCGTGATAAAATACCCTCACACGATATCCTAACTTTCTGCCAATAGAAAATCCAAAAACAGGGTTAGAAAGGAAAATATAAAAGTGATTTCCTCAAAAAATGGTTGATATTGTAAGAATATACACATACCTGGTATACAACTTTTCGTAATAAACTCTTCGAGAAATAAAAATGCTGCGACAAACGTGTGTGTGTATAAACGTTTTTCCGGAAAAGACAAGGCGGGTTCTCACATTTCGTCTACTCATTTATCTACCAATTAGAATCGAGTAGGCGCCATTTTGACAGCCATTTTAAACCACTAAATTCAAACCAATAAAATTTATATTTTTATATTTCATATAATTCGTTATAACAAAGAAAATAATGTAATATTGAATCAATCGTTAACAATAACATTTTGTTAATTAACTTATATCCATCAATAAAATAAAATTGAGACAAAGAACGAGAAATAACTCAAGAATATGTCAAAAATATAGAACACAAAAATAACATTTTAAAAATTTTTTTATATATCGTTAAGAAAAAAATCCATTCTGCAAAACAAAAAGAAAAGAAACTGACATATAAATCCTTGAATTATCTTATCGAGCATGATATTTGAAACTGTATAAAAGTATAAACGCTTATTTTCATATCTCCTTTGCTAAGAGAGTATACTCATACACGACACACACATGCATCTTTCATGAATTTTGAACGTTGTTCGACTGTTGTACATTTATCTATACTTCAATTCTAAACGATTTTCGTACTAAATGCACATTTGCACCTCACATAACTGCGAAAAATGTTTATATAATAGCGTCTAAGTCGCCGTTAGAAAATGAGAGAAAAAATGAATAAAGGCCTGATAACTGGGATTAGTGCATATCTTTACACTCTATTTACTTTTCATTATTATAATCAATCATTTGATGCAAAAATTGAATCATATGGTGCGGTTTTGCCTTCATAAATTCATCAAATTCAGACAAGTTTTTTACTTTTACCTGATTTTCGATCATGAACGACATAATATACGCATATAATTCATCTATATGATAAATATTAGCAATATCTAACATCTCGAACACATTTTTCAGACTTAGGTGTTTCATCAGTGCCCATGAACACATTTTTTTCAAGCCACTGATATCATATTTATCGGCCACAGCTAGTAATTCTTTGGAAAGATCATAATCCTCAGCTAGATCATTTGCACTTCCAGAGTATAAGTATTTTAACAATTTTTCCACAATTTGTGGTGATAAATCTGAAATAATCATGCGATTTTCGGACATTTCTTTCATGTCTGTAGTAAAAATTTTTCGAAATATTTCGCTCTGACTAGCTAATATGACTTTGTGAACAGGATAGTCGGTGCCTTCTACTTCAATCACGAAATCACTTAATTCCGAGTTCATAAAGTATTTGCTGCAATTTAAATTCATTTGAAATAAATTGGCAAAGCCATGCCATATAATTTCACAATTAACCGTCACTGAGACGGGAGGTTGCACTTCCTCATAAGGTAGTAACTCTTTGGGAAACGTGATTTCATCCTCCCAGACGCATAAACGCTTGCGGTGCGAAACCGACATATTTTGTACCGCCACAGCTATCTCTACATGTACTGCTTTAGTGCATCCTTTATGAACGGTTATTATGAATTGAGATGAACGTTTTTTACGATTGTATTCATAGCTCGAGCTAGAAACGGAAACGTGCCCCCTCATATGAAACACAATATTGTCCTCTTCAGTTGGTAAAAAAAAATTTTGACTTAAAGAGATTTGATCCCATCTTTCAAACGATACTAACCACTTGTATACCTCTTTCATTTTGTCACACTTGTTGGGTGTAGGTTTCCTTAGACTACAGAACGAAAAATGAATTCGTGTATTTGATTGTATAATGAATGTGATGATCTGATAATGAAGTTCAATTTAGGTACCTCGTAGATTTGACGATTTTTTCTGTCCAGCGTAAAATAATACTCTCCTACGATATCCTGTCAATAAAAAAAAATCCGAAACAGAGTTAGAAAATTAAACGCGTGCAATTTCCTGAAAAAAATAGCTGATTATAAAAAAATGTAGATACCTACTGTACACCGTGAGTAGAATCACTTTTCCAATAAAATCTTCAACTAATAATCACTTCTACTGAAATCTTTATAAAAAATGCTGCAGTTTATCGACACACGTAAACGCAAAATATTCGAGGTTATAAAAAAGACAAAAAAAAAGCATCCCCCCCCCCGCAGAACACAACATCAACCAATGAAAAAAGACGCCATTTTGACAGCCATTTTTAACCGCCAAATTCAAACCGATAAAGTTTCGCTGTATTTCATATAACAAATTTATATATATCAAATTTTTCAGAAAATTAATTTATTTTATTCATCATCGTGAAGAAAAAATGTAATAATATTTAATCAATCGCGGCAAATTTTTTTAATTAAATGTCTTTAGAAAAAAAAAAAAACAATTATTACTTAATAAAATTTACAGTAGCTTGAATGATACAATAATTCTCAAGAGTTTTTTATTATCTATATACATTTATTTTCGACCCGATACATATGGTTAAAAAATTGATTGAGGAAAAAAAATAATAATACTCTTATTACTTTATACTATTTTTAGCAATCATTTGTCACAAAAATTGAGACATATATGTTGGTTTTTTGGTAATAAATTCTTCAAATTACTGTATATTCATTATAGTTGCACTTCATTATCTAAATTAAAACTTAGAGCACACGCAGATAACACGGTGTCGAATCGTCGTATCTTTCACTGAGACACCCGGGTCTGTCCGGGTTATCCCACTGCATTGTTTTTGATCGATTATTCCGAGAGATTCAGGTGACCTATTTAAAAATCGAATCCTCATGTTGAACGCATCTCTTTCTTCAGTTGGTGTATCAAAATTTTCACTGCAGTCAGGTTTATCGGACCCATTCATCGTCACACTCAATGTATATGACTTTTTCATTTTTTTACAGGTGTATTCCTTCAGGCTGTAAAAGAAAATGAAGAATGAATTATTTACACATGGGAAAATAAACTTATATATGGCGGAGAGGGTTGAAAGGGAATAAATGAGGAATAACTCTTGTAAAATTCTCTTTATGATGATAAAAAATTGATGATAGTAATAATTTAAATACCTCGTAAATTTGATTCGATAGTTTTTTTTCTCGTTCAGCTTGTTGATGCTCTTTCACAAGATGTTGAAAATCCAGTAGAAAAAAAATTTCAAAATGGCGTAGGATAATATTGTTTTAAGTATAATAGTTTATTGTGAAATTATTGATTGTAAAATAGTTTGTAAAAATTACTCCACGATATGAAACAAATTTTCTCAATAAAATATCAACTTATAAAAATGTGGAAGCTAGAAAAAGCACGTGCTCGCGTCGTGTATCCACGTTTTTCGTCCCGATTCGTCTACAAATAACTTTTTCCTAGTCCTGCATACAGTTCTTCCCCTTTTTAGAGAGACCTTGCAACCCCTATGGTGGGGTTCCCCCCACCATGCAACTATTGCTGCGGGTTCATCATCATGCAGGTGTGCTTTTACACCTCTGCACCTGCGGTCGACTAATCAGGATCGTCATTGTTGTACGTGGCAGCTGTTTAAAACAGCGAAATTCAAATTGAGAAAACATTTACAAGGCTCGATGTAAATTTAGATACCAAATTTTATATTTTTTTTTAAGAAAAAAATACACGGTATCAGGAAAAAAAAGGAATTTAACATATAATTTGCCGATTAACTCGTTCGGAGTATCATATCTTTTTTACTGCAGTGACAGATATAAACCGGATTTATCAATCGCATTTCGACGAAATACAATCTTGTAAATGTGATATGATTAATTTTTCAGAGTATTAAATTGATATATCAGTATGTAAATACACTTGCTCTAGAGATTGTACTGTCAGAGACGTACTTAATTTCGATTCAAAACATTTTTTTCGAAGAAATAGATATTTCGACCGTACATTCGTGCGTATATGATTTTTATTGTTGGTGTAACAGTTTAACAAGTGTTTTTTTATATTGGCAGAAATAAAATGTGCAAGATATAGTTTTATGCCGTTAATAAAATTAAGAAAAAAGTTTTAAGGGCTGATAAAAGTATCACAAGTACGAAGATTAATCATAACATTAATCATCATCAGAGTCTGAAGAGATAACTTTCGCAGAATTATTAGCAATCAGTGTCACCAAAAAACCAAACATATATTTTAGCTTTGCCGACATAAATTCTTCAAAACCCGGCAAGATCATGACCTGTGATTGGTTTTCTACCATAAATTTTAAAGTACTTTTTCGTAGATTGTCTACATTGTAAGTATAAGCAGCATCTAAAATCTCTAATACATTGTTCAGATTTAAATGTTCTATCAGTGCCCCTGAACACAAGTATTTCAAGTCAAGGATTTCATATTTTTCGGCCAAAGCTAGTAATTGAATTGTAACATCAAAATCAGCCAGAGCGCCTGTGCTTCCCGTGTACAAATAGATTAAAAATTCTGTCATAACATTTACCTTTGAATCAAGAATAATAATACGATTTTCAGCCTTTTCTTTCATTTCTGTGATAAACATTTTTTGAAATACTGGACTCTGAGAGGCGAGAATGATTTTATGCACGTGAAATTCCGTTTCATCTACTTGGATTGTAAAATCACTTAATTCCGAGTTCATAATGTATTCCTCTAAATTTCTGTGAGGCTGCAGCCGCGAATTGACAAATCCATACCACGTTATATCACACTGAATCGTCATTGTGTATAAATAAATACTCCCATGAGTGCTATGATGATAATGCCCAGAACTAGCTCCAATCGTTTTAGTTTGAATAGAACTTTGAGGAATTTCACATTCAGGAAAAACGATTTCATGCTTCCAATCAGTGACGTGTTTGCGGTGCAAAATGTTAGTAGTTTTTACCGATACCATGACATCTGCTCGAGCTTTTCCGGTGAATCCTTTTTCAACCTTTATTTCAAAACGTCGTGCTGAACTCTTGAAACGAACGGCCATGTTGAAAGCAATTTCCTCGTCATCAGTTGGAATAAAAAATTTTTCACTGTAATAGTATTTATCGCATTCATAGGTGATAACTTGCCATGTAAATGACGTCTTCATTTTGTTTTTTGTTTTTTGTTTTTCGTTTCACTCACAGGACACTCTTATTTTTCGCAGCCTTGAATAAAATGAAAAATAAATTCATATTTGATAGTCATGACTGTGATATGATTGGTTTGATAATAAAATGCGATTTACGTACCTTATATCAATTCTCAAGCTACAGAATCGTCCAGTATGAAATGCTTTCGGGTGAAACTTCTGAAAAATTCTGTAAAAAAAAAAAAATTCGAACACACAGAGTTAAGAAGGCGAAAATACACGAAGACAGTGATTATTTAGAGATGATTGATTGTATAATGAACCTACTTACTACATAAAATCACGTTTTTCAACAAAATATCCCACAGTAATCACTAATCAGTAATGTGCTACGGATAAAGCCGGTATGAAATTTTTTACATCGGCGTGGCCGGCGTCGCGTATTCCATGCTAAAAGGTTCAACTGTTATATTGCCATGCCCAGCTAGCCCTGCAGTGTTGCCGCGTATTTATCAGTTTTGCTTCAATATACATATACATGAGGCAAATACCGTATATGTGTATGTAGATGTTATCAATGTGTATGAAAAACAAATGAAAGGCAGCTAGAGAATAAGACAAAATGTCAAAGTAAATATTCGAATTTATAAACCAAACTTGATTTTTAATTTATAATTATTCATATAAAAAACCAATTTAACACGTCATATAATAAAATAATGTGTGTTTGTGTTTACTTTTGATTTTTGTTTATTAAAATAAAAATCATCGGTAGCCATTTAAAACGAGTATGAAATTAATATAAAGTATAAACTCTTATTTTAAAAATTCCTGCCAACAGCACTTATAATTTGTTCAGACATTTATGGATTATAATGTTAATATAATTGTTTAAACATAAGTTCTTTCATGTTCGCAGAAATGCAAGATGTGAGAATAGTTTGATAAGGTCAAAAAAATAATAGAATATATGATAAGTGTGGTGAATATGATAATTACCACCTATGATGCATGGAACTAGATATTTAGGCTGAATTTGTATTCTGGTTATTTGCACCAATCATTTGTACCAAAAATTGAAACATGTATGTTGGCTTTCTTGTAATAAATTTTTGAAAATTCGGCAAACTCATCACCTGAATTTGATTTTTTACCATGAATTTTAGAGTATAATTGCATAAATTGTCTGCGCGATGAACATTAGCTGCATCGAAAATCTCCAATACATTTTCCAAGCTCAAATGCTCCATCAATGCCCCCGAACAAAGATTTTTCAAATCGGTGATTTCGTACTTTTCAGCAAAAGCTAACAATTGTACCGCAACGTTATAATCAGATAAAGCTTCGGTACTTCCACTGTATAAATATTTCAAAAATTCTTTCATACTATTCACTGTTGAATCGGCATTAATCATTCGATTTTCGGCCATTTCTTTCATGTCTGTCGCAAACATTGCTCGAAATACCGAACTCTGACAAGCTAAAATGATTTTATGCACGTGAAATTCTGTAGTTTCTACTTGAATTACAAAATCACTCAATTCCGAGTTCATGGCATATTGCTTTAAATTTCGATGGGGCTGAAGACCGCAACTGACGAAGCCATACCATGTTAGTTCACACTTAATCGTTAATTTAGAGGGGAAGCATATTAAATTATTAGATACTGGATTTCTGGGAAAAATAATTTCTTTTTCCCACTCAGAGACATGCTTGCTGTGAGTTATCGCCGTATTTTCCACTTCGATATTAATTTCCGCACGCCCCTTGCCAGTGTAGCCTTTTTGCATCTTAATTTCTAACGATTTGGGTACACTGTTGCAAAAGCGAATACCCATATTGAACACAATGTTTTCTTCAGTTGGCATTTCAAAATTTTCGCTATAATAGTCCTCATCCCACTCATGAGCCGTCACTGTCCACGTGAAAGTCTCCTTCATCTTGTTTTCGTCCAACTAATCCAACCCTTTGGAGATTTTCAACTTCTGGGAATCGCTATCAAATAGACAATGACGTTAGTAAAGCCCACATACAAGTATAGGACCGTGATTTACTAAAAACTATAGTTATAATTGTAAAATATACATACTGCAGATTATATTGTGTTCACTCCTTCATTCGATGAAACCGAAATAAAATATTCACAAGCACTTGAAAAGCCGATAAGATATGGATCGAATATGATCGAAAATTCTGCATGTACACGGTACACCGACTTTGATATGCCGGCTGCCCGCAAAAAATAAAAACGCACAGTAAAGACTGGCCTTGCGTGTAGATAATGTAGATTTCAACCTTGCCGCTCTTACCCTCTGGGAAAAAACAGAATCTCTACGTCAGTTGATGCGCAGTAAATTTCATCAGTTGACCTTTCACCTTTATTGAGGAGAAAAAAGGTAGCACCGTGAAGCGTTTATTATTTGATTACGGGTTAGCCCGCTGGGCTCTTCCAGCCCAGGATTATTCAGATATGTCGATTCGCATATATGCCCAGCGTTTAGTGCAAAATGGTCGGATTTTCCTGCGTTCCTTGCGATACGCAAGTCGTTCTTCACCCACCTATAGACAAACCTATTTCGACAAGATACACGTTGTTCCAGTAGGTGAGTGTCCAGTTATATCTTTTGTGTTGTGAATTTGAAAAATTGTCAGTTATCATTTCGATGATAAGTGTGGTTAATACCTCGGACAATGAAATTTCGTAAATACAATTTTTCTCTCCTCAACACAGGAAAGTCCCTGGGTCAATCCCTGCCTCAGGGTAGCGGCAATGTCGGAGCTCAAACACATCTCGGATATCTCGGGGCTCAAGCTCGCCGGCTGTTTGTTGACAGCATCTTGAAACGAGTTACCAACAGCCTAGCAGCTGACTTGAGACGAAAAGCCGCCAAACGACTTTTGTTTGGTGATTCCGCACCATTTTTCGCTCTTGTTGGTGTCTCGCTGGCCTCTGGAACTGGCATTCTCACAAAAGACGAAGAACTCGAGGGAGTATGCTGGGAAATTCGAGTAAGTTAATTCTCTTAACTCTATTTCAATATGTTTTTCACCTTTACTCATGCATCTACATTGTCCCTATGCAGGAAGCAGTATCCAAATTGCAGTGGACAAAGCCGCAAAATGATCAAAACTACGACACGACAGACAATAATCATTCAACGTCCTTGAAAGATTTTGTCATCGGTCCGCCAATTGCCAAAGGATGCTCTGCCGTTGTTTATGCAGCAAGGCCAAAAAAACCAGACGATCCAAATGGCGAAATAATTGTTGCACACACTGAAGAGCTGTCAACCTTTCCGCTAGCGATAAAAATGATGTTTAATTACGATGCCGAGTCAAATGCAATGACAATTTTACGGGCAATGTATCGCGAGACTGTACCGGCAAGAAATTACCAACAGAACGAGGAGTTGGCTGCATGGGAGCAGCGAATGGCTGCCGATAAGCGTGTGCTTCCACACCATCCAAACATCGTTGCAATGTACGATGTCTTTGCCGACAGGGTGCCAGCACTTCCCGGCTCATTTCGACTGTATCCAGACGCGTTACCTGCCCGTATCAATCCCGATGGCTCTGGAAGGAACATGAGTCTATTTTTGCTGATGAAGCGGTACGATGTTACACTGAAGGAGTACCTGTTGAATCGGCAACTGAGCGTGCGAGAATCTATCCTGCTGTTGGCTCAGTTACTCGAGGGCATAGCTCACATGAACGCGCATGGAATCGCTCACAGGGACTTGAAGAGCGATAATATTCTGCTAGACATATCGGAGGAATCAGATAATTGCCCGTCTCTGGTGATAACGGATTTCGGTTGTTGTTTGGCTGATAAACATCACGGACTTTGGCTTCCTTACAATTCTCATGACGTGGATAAGGGCGGAAACGCGGCTCTGATGGCTCCGGAAGTTGTGACTATCGAACCGGGTCCCTTTACAAGCATAAATTATACAAAATCAGATTTGTGGACAGCAGGCACGATTGCATATGAGATTTTTGGATTGAAAAATCCATTTTATGGCTGTCGAGGTGAAGAATCTGCTCTTAAAAATTGTAATTATAAGGACGAGGAGCTTCCACCACTTCCGGATACTATTCCGCCTGTAATTGCGGCACTCTTGGCAAATATTTTGACTAGAGATACATACAAAGTATGTAGAAAAAAAATTGAATTATTTCGTTGATGTTATTTTGATTTTTAATGAAATTTTTTTCTGGTTGCAGCGTCTCAAGACTGATATGGCCGCAGCGATTTTGCAGTTGTACTTATGGGCACCGAGTGCTTGGCTTCGTCGAGAGAGTAAAATACCCTCGAGCAATGAGATTCTTCAGTGGTTACTGTGCTTAACGACTAAAGTACTCTGTGAGGGTCGTGATATTCAGGTATTCAATTTTGATTTATCTACCGCCGAACGATTTCGACAGAATAAATTCAGGAGAACTCTGTCAACCCGATCTTGTGGACGGCGCACTATGCCTGAATATCAGCTGATTGCCAGCTTTTTGAGCAGAGTCACTCTGTTTAATGTTCGCGAAGGATTGCGTTGGATTTGTAGAAATTCTTAAGCGAATTGAGAGATTATCTCAATCTTATTCAGTTTAGTGGGGATGTTTATAGTCATGTCATGGAGAAAGAGAAATTTCTTCTGTGTTTTTTTTTAGCAGCGAAAATCATTTGATTATTAACCGATCAAAATATTAACCAAAGTAATAGAGAAATCATGGTTTAGTTAATTTTTCACAACTTTGAGAATGTCAATTGGCGAATTTTACGTTCGATATTACCGTGATGTGATATTCATTATATTTGATATCAATGTTTAAAAATATTTATTTTTTTAATTTATTGGTCGTGTCAATTCAGTATCTGTTATCTTTCACTCTGCAATAACTCAGGTTAGTATTGTTATGAGTGACAGTGTATATATGATTGATTGCTTTGGTGTATAATTAGAAATATTTTTGTGATGGGTTATATAAGCTGTTAAAAGACTTTGTGTTTTACTGATTTTCATAAATCTTTATCAAGAGAAAAATATTTGGTATGTAAAAATAAATTGGAAAAACAATTGGAAAATAAAGCTTGTATATAGATTTTATCGATAAAATTTATTACACCATTTTTTTTTGCTTATAGTTATTGATAATTTAATCTTCCGGAGGTGGCAATGGTTTACCACAGGTTTGCAATTTATATTTAACTTGATCTAAATTCAAACAATGTGCTTTTGCCAAATCTTCAAGATAAAGTAAAAATTCTTGATATGTAATTGCACGCTTTCGAAATTGAGTGAAACAAAGAAATGCATCAATACTTTTGATCCTCATTAATTTAGTAATTTTTGCAGATTTTAACCATTTTATAAGTTGAGAAAATGTTAGTAGATCCACGTCAACTACTTCGGCAAGGTCGTCAAGCAGGCAATATGCTGTTTCAATCGATTTTTATGGTAGTTGACAATGAATTTATGTTTTAAAAATTTATCATTATACCTTCAAACATCTCGCGCAGTGGTACTACTTGTTTTTGAGGTTTGTTTTTTGAAGTTTCAGGTTTATCCATGATGATTTCAGTTGGTTATCAAAAGTAACTCTATTTTAATAGGCGCCAAGCGCACATTTATGCTTTTTACGCATTTTTATATGTTTTTTATGCATTTTTCCCAATAATTTGTTGCTACAGATGTTTAATTATTAACTTTTACATGCAACTTTTTTTTTATTTTTGCTGTATAGAGTTTTGCTGAATAGACAAAACCAGCATTTGTTTAATTTTCTTTTTTCAAGCAATATTCAAACTATCAACGATATGTCATTTGTTCTTAAATTAAAAGAAGAAAAAAACTTAGTTATATTGCACTCCAAAACAGAATTATCAATTGAATATTTACTAATCAAGATTTACAAGCATTTTCGACGCTCAAGATTAGATAATATGTTACAATTTGAAATAAAATCAAAAGCACTGTTATAATTAAGAATAATATCTCGAAGTTCTTTGAGTTGTTGAATTGATGTTTTGTGGATTTTTGTAGTTTTTCTTTTATATCGAACTTCAGATATCATTTTTTCGAGAATATAGTGAAGCCAAAGAATATTCGTGTATGGCTCAAAAAGTTGCCAATTATTTCTAAAAAAATATTATGATTTTAGTTTAATTTAATAATTTTATCAATAGGTTAATTGTTATATAAAAATAACTTACCCAACTTTCTCTTGCATCAGACGATATATCTCAAATTGATATTCTCCCTTGGCTGTAAATAATGCCGGATCGAGTGCTAGGTCATTGTACATGCAACAATTTTGATAAGACATTCTAGACAGTGTAAAATCAATGATTGCTACCTGAAATTAATGTTTTTTTTTTTACAAGAAACTAAGTTTAAGAAATTTATTACTTTTTTTACGATAATAACTTACTTTGATGCCGTTGCAGGGAAATATTATTTCTTCGTTTTCAAACTTGTAGATCATTTCAGGCTCATTAGTTCGAGATATCAAAATATTACCCCAATGTAAATCTCTGTGCTCAAATTCCAGTGATTTTTCAGCTACAGCAAGTGTCAGAGCAGTCTGAAAATTATTTGTTTTTGGTATAAATATGTTTCTAATGAAATTATTTTCCATAGCAAACCTGGATGAAAAGAGTGTAGGGTTCTGAAGCATTTTGAAAAACAAAAGCTTCCATGTCTTGACCTCCGTGAGCGAGCTCAAGTGATATATAAAGTTGTCCATCTTTAAATATACTTGGACAATCATTTTCCGATTTTTTTTCTTCATCATAAGAGCGCCACAAATCCACAAGTTTTTGCGGATACTTGCCCTCTACGCATCGGATATTTTTCACCTCGACAAAACCATTGGTACGATAGCGATCGTGGAATCGAAGATTGTGCAATTCTCTAGAAAATGAAAAAACAAGACCCAATAACAGTTAAAAAAATTGATCGCATTAATTTCACGCATTTACTCACTTTGCAATAATAATCTCCGATAGAATCTCATTAAATTTCTTCTGCGGTTCACCATTGATCAAATCTTTCCCTTCAATTGGAATTAATTTAATCACCGATAGTTCCTCTTTATTTTCATACAGAAAAACTTCTCCATAGACTCCTTCGCCAACTTTTCGACAATGATCTAAAAACACATCGGGGTAGCATTCCTCGAAAGGCAAGCTGTCGACCTGTCCACATTTTTGCAGGACAACATTCCGTGGTGATACTGTGGGCACCGTATCGGCAATAACAAAATCCGTTTCGTCAACATCTGGTTGGAGAGATTTTTTCCCGGTAACTTCACGATTTGTCGAGATGCCATAAACCTCAAGGAACGACAAATCATCCACATCTTTGCTTGCAACTATTGTTGAACGTTTATCATTTGGCACAACGCGAATTGATACCCTGCGAACAAAACGGCTTGGACTCGTGACCTCAGCGATTTCCTCCGACAATCTTGTAATTTGATTTTGTCGTTGACGCGTTGTCGACTTGCGATCGTCTGTGCCATTCTCATCGACCTTTCCACAACTCAATCGTTGGCCTGGAATAAATAAAAATCACGAGATTAAGCAGAAAAATATCATCCAAAATGACTCACCCATTTACCAACTACATTAACATCGATAAACAAACGTGAAAAAATGCCAACTTCATTATTATTGCTTAAAAAAAAATTTAACCTACCCTGCAATTGCATTTTAAAGATGTCTCTCACACTTTGTCTCCATTTTTGACCCTTTCCAACCGACAAAATCTCCATCTCGTTGTCATTGTGTATGTTTTTCAGAATGGACAGAGAGCGAGCCCAAGATTTTCCAGGTTGTAGATATACAAACTGCTTATCCATCTCCTCAATCACATTATTATTATTCGCCTTGGGCTCAGAAATATTTTTCTCATCCACCGTCTCCATTTCTACAATGGGATTGAAATGAATCACTCGCTGTTGCTGTGTTTGCCGTTTTGTAGCCTCATTCTCCGCTGATTTTCCGACAGACCGCGATGACGAGCGCCTCCGAGGTTTAACAATTGAATCCTCGCTTACATTTAGATCCTTCCAGTTGCGATACTTGTCGCGGTGGTTAGTAATCATCACCGAGTTCTCCAAGCGCGTGAGTATCACACTGGCCCGCGGTAAATTCAACGCTAATTCTGTTTTGTCGCTGCTACTGCTGCGTTCCTGGCTCTTCTCCACCGCGCCAGACTCTTCACCGCTCGATGAGACAATTAATGAGTAGTCTTCCTCATTTTCAGAGGTATTTCGAGCACTGCTGTTCGCAGAGTCGATGGAGTTTGTTGCGTGGTCCGAGAATTCAGTGGACATTTCGAGAGAACTCATCGATTTCGATGGCGAATCGTTGTGTGATGTTTTCTGGTCCGCAGACACCATGACAATACTGCTCGCGCCCGTTGAGTCCAAGGATGACCCGATGGGTACAATCGGTACATCATTTTTCGATTGATGAATAGTCATTTCATTGGACAAAGTCGAGCAGTCACCGTAGTATGAATTGTTGGAGGTATCTGATTCGGTAATGTTCGATGTATTGCCAGTTTTTGAGGCATCAAACGAGCTCCTTGAGTCCAGCGATGATTCAAACATCGATGGCGAACTCTTGTTGAGGACGTCGATTGGCGTGGCTTTTTTTAAATGCACCTGAGACGTTTTTTTCGTCGTCCGATACACGAAAGAATCGGCTTCAGTCGTGTTTGCAAAGGTATCAGATACTACTTCGGTACTTTCGTTAAATTCCAGCTCTTCAGTGATTTCTATTTCTATATTTTCGAGAGTTTTCGACGATTCAGACAGTTTTTTTGCCGGCTTACCCTTGCTTGTGGGAATGAGGGGTTTAAGGGCAGCGACAGAAGACTCAATTACTTCCAGGCTCGAATCACATAAGGATTTTTCGGCTGTTTGATTGGAGGAATTGATTGTCAAAGGTGATTTGATCGAATTCATTTCACCTATTTTTACAATCGGTGATAATTTTAACGTTACTCTCGATGAAACTCCCTTTTCAAATGGTGTACTGCTCAGAATTGCGTTCATATTGCGAGTTGTTAAATGACTTACACGTGGTAATATCACCTGACATTTTTTTGTGCTGGAAATGGAATTATTATCCAAATTTCCTCCATCTTTTGACAGTTTGTTTTCTTTCCCCTGACTTCCAAAAGACGTTTCATGACTGTTTAACTCGATTTTTTCATCTTTTGACAGACGCAAAGTTTGTCGTTTTTTCTTCCGATCTTCCGCAATCGGTTTATCAATTGTAGATTCTATTTCTGCGTCATCCAAACGTATTAATTCAACAGCACAAGGTTTAATATCTTGTTCAGGGACTGTTTGGTCGTCAGAATCGTCAATGTTGATAGTCTTTCGTCGGATTTTACGCCGAGTCACATGGCTACCTTTTTTCGATGATGGCATTTCATTCTCCTGTGGGTTCTCATGTGTAATTGATACTCTGGTAAGATCAACAAAACAGACTGGCATCTGCGGAGCTGTCAACTCGGAATTTACATCATCATTTACCGCTGCTACATCGTTGGGCTGTTTTTTCAGTTTACGCTTTGTTATCCTTGACATAACATCGGGAGACTCGACAATGTCCTCGTTCGACTCGTCAGTGCTAATTCGAGTTAGATCTACACGGCATGGCATCAGTTCATCCGTCTTTCGCTTTTTTGCGACGTTGGTAGTAGCATTTTTGAGGTTTTTAAACACCACTTTAGCTAAACTTTTCTTCTTTCGCTTCAAAGACTCTCGTCGCGATGCTCCTGCTTCAATTCTCGTTGGAGTATAGTTGGGCAGGACTCTTGGCAACAAATGACCAGCACTTCCGGCCACGGATCTACTTTCATCGTCCGAACTGTAGACAATGCTCCCAGATTGTGCAGGCGACGGTGGCGGATGAGATCTGCATGAATAGAAGTTTTTTACGTGCATCAATTAATTAAATCAAAATTTTAAGTACATACATTAAGGTTTTAGCCACACGATCGAAAGTAGACTCAAATGGATCATTGAGCGAGTCGCTTTGCTCCACTTTTGGTAAATCTTCGCAGCTTGTGTCAACTGATAAATCCTCGCTGCTCTCGAATTGCGGGGGTGAAAACAATACTGGTTGAGGCCTTCGTTGATATGTTCGTATTGGTTTGCGATACATTGCTACCTATATTATTGTTGTAGAACAGTATAAATGATGCGTCTAATTTGACGCTATGCTTGGAGGTTAGGCTTCACATTTACTGACTATAATATCACGGGTTTATTGGTAATATCTAGTGATAAACTCATGAAAGTAGCGGTGAATAAAGGTACTTGAAATCAATATAATATTAAAATTATTACTCGTAATATACTTGGTTCATTATTTCGATGTAAACAAAAGAATAGCGGCGTGCCCTATCAATTCGCGCTCTTTTTTCAGAATTATGATTACATACAGCTAAAGATGTCGTCCAGAGAGGTCCTGTATTATGCCCACCCTAATTACAGCAGGTCCTTGAAATTAAAAATGAGTGAATATCGTCCTTACTTTTTTCTTAATTTATATTAAAAAAAATAATAATCATTTTACTGCGCTGTACTTATGGAAAAAAATTTTTTTTTAGAATGAAATATGTCATTTATATATAAGTAATATTGCATGTTCATAATGGTCCATAGAATAAAGTGTTCGCGCGTATCGGCGAAGTTCGCGAGATCGAGTCCTGGTCGCAGGATTTTTGCACACCCCGTATATGCGCAGCATATTGCACACCCCGTATATGCGCAGCATAGGTGTGCTCTGCTCTCGGTACGCGTAAATGTAGTGACTGTGATGCATAATATGGCATCATACGTCGCGAATAGTTGTAAAAAAATTCTAATTAATAGGTCATTCGAAAGAGGAGATTCGACGCGTCATTTTCACCATTTATACTTAATTAATATGTTGTCTTAGTCATTAGATATTTACCGTTGAAATTTCCAATAGGCGTCTGTCCGTAAAAAAGTGCCGTATGTAAACACGATACAGGTCGCAATCGTTTATTAATATACTTGAAACTAGTACCAATCTCTTCGTAATTTATCGAAGATGGTTGGTATTGAAAACCAGATCCTATGTATGATTAGTTTCCGAGTTATTATTAAAAAAGTGAAGCCGTGTCGCGTAGTTTTTTTTAGTTATCGTCGCCGTATATATTTTCATGGTAAAGAAATTTGTCGGTCGGTAACTCGACTATCCGCGCGTTCTATTACCATGTGATTTTACCATCGTTCTACGGGGTGTGCTTTCTATGGTGCTTGGCCGTAGTTTTTTTTTTTTTTTCGAATTGGCATTGATTATTTTATACAACATATTTTAAGTGTTATAACAATTAATTCAGTTTATTTAAGCAATTATTTAAGGCCTAAATAAAAAAAAAGTTTTTTGAAACTTTAGTTTTTTGGAAATTGTGCCTACGAATCGATAGTTACAGAAAATTTTGTTAAAGATTTTTTATAGCAAATTGAATTCTCCATAATTTATGTTGAATACAATTATGCGATATCTTGCGTATTTACCGAGTTATCATGGAAAAACTAAAATCAATATTAGTTTTTCGACAATAACTCGATAAATAAGGAAGATATAAAAAAATATCACTCTTGATAAAATGTTGAATAGAAGGAGCATAGAATAGCCAAGGAAGTCGATCGACGACAATAACAAACAGTGGCACCATGGAAACTGAATCGGCCGGTAAAGAAGTCCTCCGCTGCAATTGTTTATAACTTTTTCAACCCCTATTCTGTATCTTCGTCCCTAATGATCGGATGACCTCGAAACTTGGCATGAACGTTGGGTACCCTGTCCAGGTAACACCATTTGAGTTTCAGCCAAATCGGTCAATAAACAACGAAGCGGCAGGCGAATAAACATTGCAAAAATTGTTTATTTGCAAATATCTCGAGAACGGTTGGAGCTAGAGCATTTTTGAGGGCATTTTTGGCAGGGTTGAGCCATCGCCTCAGGGAAGTCGGTAACTTTTTATCTTTCCATAGAGCCATCGTCCGCCCCCTTAAAGTTATAAACAAAAAAGTTAGTTACAGGGCCCTATAGGGGGTCGGTAATTTCG